>NW_020872239.1:0-19694 GCF_003789085.1 Penaeus vannamei
TCATCATCATCATCATCATCATCATCATCATCATCATCATCATCATCATCATCATCATCATCATCATCATCATCATTACCATTATTCTATTCTTATTATTGTTATTATCAATATTCTTACTGTCAATATCATTATTATCATTACTGTTGTTGTTGCTATTATTTTCATTATTAATTTTATTTGTGATTACGTGTATAGTTATCATCATTATTGTTCTTGTTGATGTTATGATTATATCATTATCAAAATTTTTAGTAATAGTATCAATATTATCGTTATCACCATTATCAGTATCACTAATATCATCATTATTATTAGCAATACAAATATCATTATCATCATCATTGTATGCTTTACCATTATTGTTTTTAGTGTTATGATCATGATTAAATCCATGATATATATTATCATTATTGATATATATATTTTTTATCATCACTATAATTTATGATACTTATCATTATCATATCAGTAATTATATTATCTTGATTGTTGCTATTATCGTTTTTATCATTTTCATTAGTGTTGTTGTTCGTATAGTTGTGATTATTAGCAATTATTATTATTATTATTATTATTATTATTATTATTATTATTATTATTATTATTATTATTATTATTATTATTATTATTTATTATTATTATATCATCATCATTATTATATTATCTTTTGTCATCGATATGATTGATTCTTATTATCATTATTTTTATTATCCCTAATACTGCTACTACTCTCATTATTATTCATTACTATATATTGTTCTTATTGTTATTATTACAAGCAGCATTTGTAGGAATACAACTCATCATCATTATGAAATTTATAATTACTTTATATGATAGTTATTATATTGATGATTATTATTGTTGTTGCTATCAGTATTTTCAGTATCTTATTTTTATCACTATATTTATATTATTTTTATCATTGTTATTCTCTATATATATATATATATATATATATATATATATATATATATATATATATATATATATATATATATATATATATATATATATATATATATATATATATATATATATATATATATATATATATATATATATGTGTGTGTGTGTGTGTGTGTGTGTGTGTGTGTGTGTGTGTGTGTGTGTGTGTGTGTATGTGTGTGTGTGTGTGCGTGTGTGTGTGTGTGTGTGTGTGTGTGTGTGTGTGTGTGTGTGTGTGTGTGTGTGTGTGTGTGGATATGTATTCTGGTGTGTATGCAACATTTATGTTACCGTATATGTATTCTACTCCACATATCTGCCTATGCCTCGTATGTCTGTCATTATGTGCTTATGTCTACTTCTCTTATTAAACCTATGTTTAATGCAAAGCATACGTTAGCATGGCAGCGTGGCGTTACGTCATTTAATCTAACTGTGGCGATGTTTTAGTCCAAAACCTCACACACACCCCGAAGAGGGATTATTATTACTATTATCTTATTTCTAATATTTTCATCAATATTTTCTCCCGTTATTACTCTTATTATTATCATTATCATTATTATTTTTGTTATTATCACTGTTATTATTTTTGCGATTGTCATCATTACGATCATTACTAGTGGAGGTAGTAATGGTATCATAATTATTTTTGTTATTGTTATTATCATTATCATTATTACTAGCATTATTCTCCATTAAATATTATTCTTATTTTCAATCTCATTTCATCATTTTATTGTTATTTTTTTATACCATTTTCATAATATTCCACCCTTTTTTTCCCCCCCCCCCCCCCCCACTTTTTTCCGTACCCTCCCCCATCTTAAAACATACATGACTATATATAAATTATATTATCAATAAATATCATACTACATGTAATACATATACTGCTCTTAATTTATTTATATACATACATACATGTATACATACTTACCTACATGTATACATATATACATACTCTTAGTATACATGATATAAATATAATATAGTTGTAGTATCTAGAGTTTTTCTAATAATAAGTATAATAATAAATGAAATTAATATCTATGTATTATATAGATTACAATATGTACTTACTTATATATCTATACATCGTATTTCTTATATATATTATATACATTATGTATTTATATATCCTTAACTTACATGTATGTATGTATAATTGTTATACCATTAAAAAAGATCATTTTTTTCAAAAAAAAAAAAAAAAGCTACCTACTCCGTGCGTACCGCATCGACTGTACTCGCTGCCTCCCTGCGGGCATCAGCTCCACCATACCCACCCCGAGTACCTACGTCACCATGCCTTACATGCATGTACTTAATATACTGTAATCATGGCTCTCTACCTGTCATACACTTACCTCCCCTATGCTCTGTATATACATCTATGTATATGACTCATAATGTTATCTACCTCACTACCTCCCATCACGCTAGAGATATACTCACCTGCTATAATGACATCTCCTATACTATTATAGTATTTTAATACTATGTTGTATATACTTCTCTATATTTAATACTTTCCCACATTTATTATATAAATTCATATGATCTTTCACAAGACTACTCACTGCCCTCCTCTATCACTATCATTATCTCTAATCTACTTACTTCAATGTCATACCGACCATCACTACTACTGTGCATACCACTACGTCCTCACGCCGCCCCGCACTACAATGCATTGCCTCAGCATTTGCACAACTCCTCCTCTGACACCCTCACCTGCGCTACTCATACTTCGCGCCCCACACGCAACACCAACCTTACCAACTCTTCATATCTCCTTTTAATTGAAAAACATCTTCGTGTCACCAGGGCTCGAAACTGGGACCTCTCTGTGTGTTAGACACCGATAACACCTCACCATCACCGTCAAACAGCGTAAGAATCCGTCCTATTAATTCGCTCCCCTATCTCTTCCATTATACCACACCACCACACAGACACACACACACACACCAACACACACACACACACACCAACCACACATATTAATATAATATATATAAATAATAAAAAAAAATATGTTTACACCCCCCCCCCCTCACTCACCCACCCCCTCACCACCCCCCCAGATCACACAATTATACAATATATCATATATATTGATATTGAATTTGTCTGATATTAACTATAGATATTTGTATTATTTATATTTGCTAGATACTCATACATTATACATAACTAACAACACTTATATATATATATATGACTTACATATACTACCTGTATATATATTATATATATTTATAGCCCACCAACCATCTTATATATTAAAATAATACAATAAATAAAAACTTTTTTTTATTTAATACCCCCCCCCCCCCCCCCCTCCACCTACCCCCTTTTATTCCCCCCCCCCCCCCCCCCCCTCTATAGTAGGGGCGGGGCTGCGGGGGGGCGCGGGGGCCGGGCGGGGGGGGGCGGGTATAGGGCGGGGGGGCGCAGGGCGGAGGCGGACGGGGGGGGGGCGGGGGGGGGGGGGGGGGCGGGCGGTCTCGAGGGTAGATTATCATATCCCCCCCCCTCCACCCCCCCCCCCTATACAACCCCATCCACACCCCCTACTATACATATATTATACATACATATTAAAAAATAATACACAAAATTATTATATAACAACCCCCCCACCAACCCTACCCCCACCTCCACCCCTATATATCCCTCCCCCCCCTATTTTTATACTATAATAATTATACCTATAATATATCATATATTATATTCTTCTTACTTATTATGGGCTCGATTCCTCCGCGTCTGTACATTACTTAAATCATTCAACGTTATAAGTTAATTATATAATTATTCATTATATAATTTATAACTAATTATGCATTCTCTATATCATCTTATATACTATATTCCTTCTAATAATAATAAAAAAATAAAAATAAAAAATTTTTTTTTTATTTATTTTTATTTTTATCGCCCCCCTCCCCTCCTGGTTAATCTTCCCTCCTCCTGAAGAGCAGACCTTCCCCCAGCCGCCTGCTCGAAAGATGCTTCACTCAGCAACCGCCTCCCCTCTCGAGCGCCCCGTCAGAGGTCTCTTTGGGTAATCTAAGCGCCCCTCCGCAGGTGCACTCGGCGATGGTACTTACTTAGTACTGCTGCTCAGCTTAAGTGTATGGTGATGAAGGCCCATGAGGAGAGCTCGGCGACGGATGAAATGCTGAAGGACGAATAAGTAGAGAAGGAAAGAAGTGCCAGAAGCCATAGTATTGATTGCAGCGGAAGAAGGGCGCCCGAGGAGGAGGAGACAGTGCGAAATAGGACCGAGAGAAGAAGAATGTGCTAGAAGGTTCTCTGCCAAAGAAGAATTATTTTTATATATAATTATAATTTAAGAGGAATACTGGCATGTAAGCCGAAATCCATGGTACCCCTTGAGTTGAAGAAATGAGTGGAACGTGGATGGGAGGATAGAGAGGAGGAGGTTGTTCAAGGCGTACGTGGCGACGACGGCAACCTCCGCATATGAAACGAAGTGGAAGAGGAGAGATCTGGTCGTGAAGAGATGCCAATGAACTCAAGAAAGAGAGATTAGAAGTGCTTAGGGGCGGGAGGGGGGGGGGGGGGGGGGGTGAGGAGGTGAATGCTGTGAACAACAAGCAATAATCGCTGGTCAGTTAACATAGCTAGCCGAAGGCGAGGATTAAGCGACGAAAGTAAAAAAATGATTAGTTATTTGAGATAATAAATAGACCTAGTGATCTATAACCTGATAATATATGATATATACTATATATTAATATAATTTATTGTATTATATATACCAATACATATGAGTAAAATATCATATTACATTCACATCACCCATCACATATCATTGTACTATAGTAGTCATACCAAGTATATATATTATATATAAGCGTAGATATATATACTATAAAGAAATCTGGATTGTATATATATTATAAACAATACTATCTATATATCTCGTACGATTGTGTGTTGTGTGTGTTGTGTGTGTCGTGTGTATATGTGTGTGGTGTGCATGTAATGTATGGTACACAAACACGCACACACACACACACACACACACACACACCCACAGCATATAGAAAATATATATATATACTATATATATATTATATATTAATTTGTATTTAATATATAAAAGTTTAGTATATAAAATGTGTGTATACATATATATAAAATAGATAGATAGTGAGCGTGTGATATTATAATTATTTTTTTTTTTGAATGAAAGAATTTTTAATTTGTTGGTTTGCATGGAAAACATCATACTATTTAGCATTTATTTCACGAGGTATAATATACAAATTGAATACGTTCACGATTTACTCTCACATTTTCATTCTTCATTTACCACTTCACTGTTCATAGTTCACTAATTTCTACATTTCAATGTTCATTTTACTGTACACCGCACATTATATAAGATCTTCAAAGCATCTTTATTCTTCATGCTTGATCGGCATCATGCTATGTCGGCAGTATATCTTGAGTAATCAGCCCACAGGTCTAAAAGGATAATATAAACTGAATACAATTTCTGACCATTTTCTTACCCCAAGGTAGAAATAAATATAAATTACAGATCATCAACCAATATAGATTATATTCCACTAACTAGTCAATATAGATTACATTCCATCAACCTAATTTACTTATCCAATATTCAAATTAACCACTAATCATTATGTATAAGACATACCGTATAATTTTAACTATAACAAATGCCAGTAGCCGACATGACACTATAGTGGCCCACAGCTCGGGACAACCACACTCCTCGCCTAATTGTCGTGACGGCCTCTGCTAAAAAGAGNGAAAGAAAGAGAATAAAGAAACTAATACACTTACATCTTCACAGAAAGTAGAAGAAAGAAGCAAAAAAACGAACTTAATACACCTTACATGCTTCACAGAAACGGGAGAGATAAGAAAGAAAAGAAAGAAAAACAAACTAATGCACTTACATCTTCACAGGAAAAAGAATTAGGAAGAGAGAATGAAAAAAAACAACTAATTACAATAACATTACATCTCTCACAGAAAAGATAAGCAAAGAAAGAAGGAAAAAAAAACTAAATGCCACTTACAAGTCTATCAACAGAAACGAGATTAGAAAGTAACAGAAAGAAACGAAGAAAAAACTAATACACTTACATATTCCACAGATAATTGAGTAGACGAAAGAAAGACAGAAAAAAAATAATACACTTACATCTTCACAGAAAAGATAGAAGAAAGAAAGAAAAAACAACCTAATACACTTACATCTTCAACAGGAAAAGAATAGAAAGAAAGAAGACAAACAAATAATACAACGTTTACATCTTCACAGAAAGATAGAAACGAAAGATAGGAAAAAGAGCTAATACACTTACATCTTTCCACAGAAAGATAGAAAAAAAGGAAGAAGAAAAAACTAATACAACTTACATCTCAAGAAAGATAGAAAGAAAGAAGAACGAAAAAACTAATACACTTACATCTTCACAGAAAGATAGAAAGAAAGAAGAAAAAAAATCTAATACACTTACATCTTCACAGAAAGATAGAAAGAAAGAAGAAAAAAAGACTAATAATACACTTACATCTTCACAGAAAGATAAAAAAGAAAAAGAAAGAAAAAAACAAATCACTTACATCTTCACAGAAAGATAGAAAAGAAAGAAGAAGAAAAAACTAATAACACTTACATCTTCACAGAAAGATAGAAAGCAGAAAGAAGAAAAAAAACTACAACTTACATCTTCACAGAAAAGATAGAAAGAAAGAAGAAAAAAACTAAATACACTTACATCTTCACAGAAAAGATAGAAAGAAAGAAGAAAAAAACAACTAATACACTTACATCTTCACAGAAAGATAGAAAGAAAGAAAAAAAACTAATACACTTACATCTTCACAGAAAGATAGAAAGAAAGAAGAAAAAACTAATACACTTACATCTTCACAGAAAGATAGAAAGAAAGAAGAATAAAACTAATAACTAACTTACATCTTCACAGAAAAGATAGAAAGAAAAGAAGAAAAAAACTAATACACTTACATCTTCACAGAAAGATAGAAAGAAAGAAAGAAAAAAAACTAATACACTTACATCTTCACAAGAAAGATAGAAAAGAAAGAAAGAAAAAAAACTAATACACTTACATCTTCACAGAAAGATAGAAAGAAAGAAGAAAAAAACAACTAATACACTTACATCTTCACAGAAAGATAGAAAGAAAGAAAGAAAAAAAACTAATACACTTACATCTTCACAGCCTCACAGCATCCCAAGAAGAAATCAAAAATCGCCCCAGGGGTAAAATCCCCCCCCGTCATCCCCCAGGTATCCAGGGAGAAAAAGAAATAAGGACAAAATTCGAGAAAATACCAGAGGTTTGCTTATAAGAAAGACAAAGCTATATCTTTCCCCGGAAGCCAAGAACGGCAGCGACATCGGTGTATATTACGTTCGTACCCTTCTTCTCTTCTCCTTCCTCTCTTCCTCTTTCGTTTCTCATCCTATCCTTCCTCCCTTCCTTCCTGTCCATCTCCCTTATTCTATATCTCTCTTTCTTCTATATCCTCGTATCGTATCTCCTTCCTCTCTTGCTAATCTCGCTGACGCTAATACTTTTTCTTTCTTCCTCCTCTTCCTTTCCTCCTTCCCAGTTCGTTCCTTCTCTCTTCCTCCTTCCTTTCCTACATCCTTTACCCTTCCTTCCTCCCTCCTCCCCCACTTCTCTTCCCATCCTGCAAACCCTCCTTCCTCCCTCCTTCTCCCTTACCTTCCACCCTCCAATAATCCACCCACCTCCCTCCCCTCCTTCTCTCTCTCCCTCTCTCCCTCTCTCCTTTCCCTCCGCTCTCAGTCCTCTCCCCTACCCCCGGTTTCTACCGCTCCTACTCCCTCCCTCTAAATCCACCTTTCCTTCCCTTCCTTCCTCCCTTCCCTCCTCTCCCCCTCTCATCCTTTCCTCCCTCTCAGTTACTCCCTACGTTTCTACCCCTCCTACTCCTCCTCTCTAACCCCCCCCCCCTCTTTCCTTGAGGACGACTCCTTAGAGGAAAATTGAATATTACTCCTCAAGATGCAACGGAGACAGTAGTTTACTCTGTATCTTTGGGAGAGAGAGGGGAAAGAGGAGAGAAGAGAAGAGGAGAAGAGAGCGAGAGGACGACGGAGGGGAGAGGGAGAGAGAGAGACGGGACGTGACGGAGAGAGGAGACGAGCGGGAGAGGAGAGGAGAGGAGAGAGGAGCAGAGAGAAGAGGAAAGAACGCGGAGGGCTAGAGCGATGAAGAGCGAAGAGAGAACGAGAGAGAGGAGGGAGAAAGAGAAGAGAGAGAGAGGACGAGAGGAGAGAGAGAAGAGAGAGAGAAGAGCGGGAGAGAGAGAGAGGAGAGGGAGGATCGTCGAGAGGAGAGCGACGGAGAGGACGGAGGAAAGGAGTAGAGGAGGAAGGAGAGAGGAAGAAGAGAGGGAGGAGTAGACGGAGAGAGGGGACAAGAGAGAGAGAGAGAGTGGGAGGACGAGCACGAGAGAGGGACGGACGGAGTCCGAGAGAGAGAGGAGAGAGGCGAGAGAGAGAACGAGAAGAGGAGTGAGAGGATGAGCGGAGATATGAGAGGGATGGAGAGACGAGAGGAGACGAGGAGAGGAGAGAGAGAGATGAGGAGGAGACGCTTTGAGGGAGGATGTGAGGCGAGAGCGAGGAGGAGAGAGGTGGAGAGAGACGATAGAGAAGAGAGGCGGAGAGGGAGGACAGAGAGAGAAGAGAAGTCCCGGAGAGAGGAGAGAGAGAGAGACGAGAGCAGAGAGAGAGAAGAAGAGAGGAGAGAGGCGAGAGGAGAGAGAGAGAGAGAGAGGAGAGAGAGCAAAGAGAGAGAGAAGACGAGAGACGAGAGGGAGGGTAGGGAGGAAGAGAGAGAGAATAGAGAAAGAGAGAGAGATAGATAAATAAAGAGAGAGAACGAGAGGAGAAGCGCGCCGGTCTCGAATGACGAGAGAGGAGAAGCGGAGGAGAGAGGAGTCAGAGAGGGAGAGAGAGAAAAGAGGAGAGAGAAGAGCAGAGAAAGAGAGAGAAGAGGAGACAAGAAGAAAGAAAGAGAAGAGGAGACAGGGGAGGGTGGAGGGATGGAGAGGAAAGCAGACGAGGGAGAGGGAGAGAGCGAGCCTTTTTCTGTCATTGTGTCGAGCTGTGTGAGCCGCCCAAAGAGCGATGGTGTTCTTCCACACCGGTAAGATGGTTGATGCTTCTGCAGGAGGTGGTAGGTGGTGGTGGTGGGGCGGGGGTCGGGCTTTCTCTAATAAGGTAGGGAAAGAGGCCAGCGGGAAGGGAGGGAAGGGGAAGGAAAGATGCATGGGAGGGAGGGCGGAAGGAAAAGGTTGGTATCGGGAGTGAGAGGAGGGAGGCGTAGGAGGGAGGAGGAGTTTGAAAGAGAGGGAGGAAAGGAAGGTGCATGGAAGGGAGGGCACGAGTGGGGTAAATAGGAAAAGGTTGCATGGAAGGGAGGGATGGAAGAGAGGGAGGAAGGAAAGGTTGTCATGAGAGACAGGGAGGAGGAAGAAAGAATGGGTGGGGGAAAGGGCAAAGGAAACCGTGATAGGAGGAAGGGCTGGGAGGGAGGAGGAGAGGGAAGCAAAGGTTAGGAGGGAAGGAGGGACGGAAGATAATCTCGCGAAAGAGGAACTAGGAGTGAAGGAATAAGAATAAAAAGATAGGTAGGGGAAGACGGGGAGGTAAAAGAAATGGAAATATTAAAAGGAGAAGCAAAGAGAAATAATGGAGAGAAGGAAGAGGTAGTAAGAAAGGGACACAAAAGGACCGGAGAGAAGAGTAGGAGGGAGAGAAAATAGGACAGAAGCGAAGAAAGAATGACCAGCAATGACTCGCCAAATCAACATAATTGCAGTTTCATCCTATATGGTCTCTTATTAAACTTTATATGAAAGCATTAATGAGGTAAGAAAATAATGATAAACAAACATCGTTTCTTATAATTTCATTTTATATTCTTATTCAATCATCATCATTATAATTTTTTTTTATTTTCATTCATTTACATAATATTGTTTATCATTTGTAATTGTTGATATTATCATTATTTTAAGAGAGAGAGAGAGAGAGTGAAGAGAGAGAGGACGAGAGAGATGAGAGGATGAGACGAGAGAGAGAGAGAGGGAGAGAGAGAGATGAGAGAGAGAGAAGAGAGAGAGAGAGAGAAGAGAGAGAGAGAGAGAGAGAGAGAGAGAGAGAGAAGAGAGATGAGATGATGAATGAATAATAGATAAACCAAGGAAAGTAAAAGATAGATAATGTCATTAACTCAATGAAATACAACACCCTTATGAAATTATATATCAGTCTCTTAAAATAGACCAACAAGGTACTTTAAAGTCTATGTCAAGAAGGTTTGGAAACGAGATTTTAACCTCAGCAAACTACCGCGTCTTGCACTCGAACCCCCCCCCACCCCCTCTTCATCCTCACGCTAACGCCCCCCCCCCCCAATCGTATCTCTCACACCAATTATTCCTTTCTGTGCCCTTCCTTCTTCACGATCCCCCTCCCCCCCCCTCCCCCTGTCTACCATAACCCTACCCCCCCCCCATCCCTGCCCACCAAATTCCTCCCCCACCCACCATCCCCTCCCCAAACAAATTTTTCACTCCCGTTTTTACTCCCACTCCCCCTTCCCCTCCCCCGCCCCCCCCTACCTGTCCTTCATCTCCCCTTAACACGCTCTCAGCTAATCTCTCCTCTCACCCTCTCCCCCTTCACCCACCCCCCCCCCATCTTCAAATTTCAACTAAAGCTCCCGCCTTTCCCCTCCCCCCCCCTTCCCCCTCAATATACAAAGACCCATAAAATAAAGAAGCTTGTATGATAAAAAAATAATAAATAAAAATAAATAAAAAAATAGATAAAAATATATACTCAGATCCTCACCAACACACCTTACCGATCTACCACCCTCCTCCCCCATTAAAAAAAAGAAAATAAAAGGGGTGCGAGAAAAAAAGAAAAAGAGAAAAAAAAAACGAAAGCCTCCCCCTACTCTCAAAAAAAAAAAAAAAGATACGAGCAGCATTAAGAAAAAAAAAAAGAGAATAAAAAAGGGCGCGAGAGAAAAACAAAAACAACACCCCCCCCCCTTCCCTCTCAAAAAAAAAAAAAAAAAAATTGCGGGCCACTAAAAAAAAAAAAAAAAAAAAAAAAAAAAAAAAAAAAAAAATTGCGGCTACCGAAACTTGAGGGGGAAACGCCACTTGGTGCCAGTCTTCGAAAGTTGTGTTAGAGCGCCGTGAAGAGGTCGAATCCAGGAGAAAGTGCGCTGGTAGAGGTGATAGCCAAGGTGGCACTGCATGAAAAGGAAAGAAAAAGAAAGAAAAAACACTTTAAAAGCTGAAAGGAAGAATTGTAGAATAATTTTCCTTACCTTCCCTCCTTTCCCTCCTCTCCTCCACTCCCTTCCTCTTCTTCTACTTTCCCCCTCCCTCCTTCTCTCCCTCCATTTTCCCTCCACTTTCCCTTCCTCCCCTTCTCTCTCTCCCTCTTCACTCCGTCACCTCCCTCTCCTCCACTTCCCTCCTTCCCTTCCTCTTCTTCCATTTTCCCTCTTCCCTTCTCTCCCTCGTCTTTCACTCCCTCCTCTCTTCCTCTCCCTCCATTTTCCCTCTCTCTTCCCTTTTCTTTCTCCACTTTCCTCCTCCCCTCCTCTTCTTCCACTTTCCCTCTTCCCTCCCCTCCTCTCTCTCTACTCTTCCCCACTCCCTCCCTCCACTTTCCTACTACTTCCCCTCCTCGCTCTCTACTTTCACCCATTCCCTCCTCCACTTTCCTCTCCCTCCCTTTCCCCTTCTCCCCTCCTCTCCTCCACTTTCTTCCCCCCTTCCTCTCCCCCCTCTCCCCCTCAAACAGACCCCAATTTCCGGTTTGTGGTATCGGGTAGAGGTCCAGGGAGGGGGTAGGGGGGTGGGTATGGGCAGCGGGCGGGGGGGGGGGGGGGTGGAGTACGTCGTGGTAGAAAGAAGAAGCAAAAAGAGAAGAGGAAGTGAAGGGGAAAAGACCAAGAAGAAAGCTCAAGGGAGAGCTTGTTGCTTTTTGAGATTTATTTTTGGCTGTTTTTTATTTTTTTATTGTTGTCTTTTTTTCTTTATTCAACTTTTAAATTTCGCGGAACAAGATTGCCTTTGTGTGAACCGAAACACGATACGCATACTACATACATGCATACATACATACATATAACATACATACATATATATACATATATACATACATATACATACATTATACATACATACATATATACATATACATATATATATTTATATATATATATATATATATATATATATATATATATATATATATATATATATATAATATATATATATATATATATATATATATATATATATATATATATATATATATATATATATATATATATATATATATATATATATATATATATATATATATATATATATATATATATATATATATATATATATACCACACACACACACACTCATACATACATACATTACATACATACGTACACACACACATAAACACACACACAAACATACACACACACATATATATAGATACATATATACATATATATATATATATATATATATATATATATATATATATATATATATATATAACATACATATATATATATATATATATATATATATATATATATATATATATATATATATATATATATATATATATGTATATACATATATATACACACACTCACACACACACACAAACACACACACACACACACACAACACACACACCACACACACACACACACACACACACACACACACACACACACACACACACACACACACACACACACACACACACACACACACACACACACACACACACACATATATATATATATATATATATATATATATTATATATATATATATATATATATATATATATATATATATATACTTACACACACACCCACACATCAACAGCAACCCTAATAAGTCCGCTGCTGAACAAAAGATTCCCCAGCCTTTGTCAGTCTACTCGTATTTGCGAACTTTTCAGTCTCATCCTTTCACTGTCTAACTGGCTTTCCACTACGTTTATTAACCTACTGGGTACACTCCATCCATCCATTCCATTCCATTATATCCAATCTTCGCTTCTTGTTTCCTCTTCTCTCCCAGCCTCCATATTTGCGATTTTCTCACTTCCCTTCCTAACAGTTATCTCGCTTTTGTACTTTCCCTCCTTCTCAACGTGTTCACTTTTTCCCCTTTAGATTTCTGCAAATTCGCATCCATACGCCATCACAGGAAGTGTAGGACAATGGCACACACACTGCCGGTTTTTTTTTTCAATTTTGATAAAACATGTATCTTTGGCGTTTTCACATTTCCAGTAGAAATTTTTAGATGCATTTCCTTTCGTTCAAAGCTTGGTGTGACTGCCATCTTTAATTCTAGTGAGTTTAATCTGGAAAGAAAAATATTAGTTTAGTTATCAACTGCTAAGTGTACAGTTTAATAACCTACTCTTCAATTATTTAAAGTATAGATAGATATTTTAGAGGACACCCTATATATATATATATATATATATATATATATATATATATATATATATATATATATATATATATATATATATATATATATATATATGTATATACATATATGTATATATGTACACATACACACACACACACACACACACACACAAGCAATCGCACGCACACATGTGCATCTAGAGTTTTCGTTGTACCATGGAGCGATGTTGCCAAATCGCTGATATGTTACGACTTTTATTTTTAATATAATAAACTTCAGTGTTTAACAGCTTGTAAATAGTTAATATTATATATTTTAAGCAATGATTGCTCGATGGAATTACCTTGTATATGGAGGGTGATAGTGTTCGAGAATGACATCTCCAACCCTGTCTCTTTGTCTAGCGCGTCGTTTTGCTCAGAGCGGCGTGGGCTTTCCTTCGAAACAAGTGGGTAGAAGAACGAGCATTTGCTGGTAAATATTTCGGGGAAATGATGTAGTGTGGGACGGGTGTAATATCAGATCAAGTCGGAGAATTCCACAGATTGTCGTAGAGTAACTCAGAGCAGCGTGGGCTTTCCTTCGAAACAAGTGGGTAGAAGATCGAGCATTTGCTGGTAAATATTTCGGGGAAATGATGTAGTGTGGGACGTGTGTTATATCAGATCAAGACGGAGAATTCCCACAGATTGTCGTAGAGTACTCAGAGCAGCGTGGGCTTTCCTTCGAAACAAGTGGGTAGAAGAACGAGCATTTGCTGGTAAATATTTCGGGAAAATGATGTAGTGTGGGACGGGGTGTAATATCAGTTGAAGTCGGAGAATTCCACAGATTGTCGTAGAGTACTCAGAATGGCGTGGCTTTCCTTCGAAACAAGTGGGTAGAAGATCGAGCATTTTGCTGGTAAATATTTCGGGGAAATGATGTAGTGTGGGACGTGTGTAATATCAGATCAAGAAGGAGAAATTCCCACAGATTGTCGTAGAGTATCAGACAGCGTGGGCTTTCCTTCGAGAACAAGTGGGTAGAACGAGCATTTGCTGGTAAATATTTTCGGGGAAATGATATAGTGTGGGACGGGTGTTATATCAGATCAAGACGGAGAATTCCCACAGATTGTCGTAGAGTACTCAGAGCAGCGTGGGCTTTCCGTGGAGACTTTCTGCTCTTTGGGATCATAGATGGGAATAATCAAGCCATCTACACGTCCTGACTTGACTGCAAAGCTAAGCTGCCATAAACTTAATTATTTGTGGGGTTTCTCAGGACGCCCTTAGCTCAGACCCCGGATGGTGGTGGTTGCGATACAAAAGATAACAGAAATTAGTAATGTAAAAATGTCAATACCAAATTTGACTACAATTGATTGATAAAATTGTTAATCTAGTATAGACTGAACCCATCATATGGTGGTGGTTGTTAGAGGGAAGGTATCGACACACAACCACAAACACACACACCACACACATATGTATATATATATAATATATATATATTAATATATATATATTATTATATATTATATTATTATTATATTATACATATATATATTATATATATACATATATATACATATATATATGTATGTATGTATGTATCATATATATATATATTATATATGTATATATATATATATATATATATATATATGTGTGTGTGTGTGTGTGTGTGTGTGTGTGTGTGTGTGTGTGTGTGTGTGTTGTGGTATATGAATATATATATATAATATATATATATATATATATATAATATATATATATATATATATATACATATATATATATACATATATATATATATATATATATATATATATATACATATCATATATATACATATACATGTACATATAGTTAACATGTACATTTACATTTATGAATTAGATAGAAAAATAAAGGCAATAATTAGTATACAAAAAAAAAAAAAAAAAAAAAAGACGGGAGCCCAAGCATTTGAAATTGGTTTTACTGTCCGGAGCCGAGGCGAGTTACCGGCGCTACAAATTCCATAATTGCACTACAGTTGGGGAGAGATTGTTTGCAGAAGGAACGAATTCGGTGCAAAGACCTATTCGGCGCCTCCGTCTTGGTGTCTCTTTATTTCGTTCTGTCTCTCCTTTCCCCTGTTTTTTTCTCGTTTTGTTTCTTTCGTTATAAGTTCAGC
Source organism: Penaeus vannamei (assembly GCF_003789085.1). NCBI lineage: Eukaryota > Metazoa > Arthropoda > Malacostraca > Decapoda > Penaeidae > Penaeus > Penaeus vannamei. The sequence goes on from NW_020872239.1 coordinate 15,685, forward strand.
CTGCTGTTGTTTCTCTTTTTCTGTCTCCCGCTGTTTTCTTTTTCTCTTTCTTTCTCTCTCTATTTCTCTTCACATCTCTCTCTCTCTCTCTCTCTCTCTCTCTCTCTCTCTCTCTCTCTCTCTCTCTCTCTCTCCTCTCTCTCTCTCTCTCTCTCTCTCCTCTCATTCTCTCTCTCTCTCTCTCTCTCTCTCCCTCTCTCTCCTCTCTCGCTCTCTCTCTCTCTCTCTCTCTCTCTCTCTCTCTCTCTCTCTTCTCTCTCTCTCTCTCTCTCTTCTCTCTCTCTCTCTCTCTCTCGCCGCCTCGACTCCTCTCTTTCTCCCCGCGCTCTCTCCTCCCCCCCACCCACAGTCTTTGGGTGCTCCTGAACTTCCTTACCCCCCTTCCTCCCCCTCCCCCACCACTCTTCTCCCCTTCCCCTCCTCCCAACCACTCTTCTCTCCCCCCTTCTCTCTCCCTTCCCACCCACCAATCTTCTCCAACCCTCCTCCCTCCTCCCCGTCCCTTCTCCCTCCCCCTCCCCTCGCCCACACTCTTCTCCTTCTCCTCCCCTCCCCACCCTCTTCCTCCCTCCCCCTCCCCCACCATCTTCTCCTCCCCTCCCCCTCCCCCACCACCTCTTCCTCCTCCCTGGTCCCCTCCCATCCCTCCCCTCCCACTCCCCCACCACTCTTCTCCTCTTCTCCCTCCCGTCCCCTTTCGCCTCCCCTCCCCCTCCCCCTCCCCCACCACTCTCTACAACCCTCCTCCCCTCCTCCCGTCCCCTTCTCCCTCCCCCCTCCCCCTCCCGCCCACCATCTTCTCCAACCCTCCTTCCCTCCCCTCCCACCATTCTTCTCCCTCCCCTCCTCCCCCTCCCCCCACCATTCTTCTCCTCTCCCCCACCCTCACCCCTGTCTTTCTCCAACCCTCCCTCCCCTTCCTCCCCGTCCCCCTCCCCTCTCCCCCTCCCCCACCACTCTTCTCCCTCCCCCTCCTCCCTCGCACCACTCTTCTCCAACCCTCACCCTCCCCTCCCCCACCCTCTTCTCCTCCCTCCTCCCCCGCCTTCTCCCCCTCACTCCCCGTCCCCCTTCCCCCTCCCCCTCTCTCCCACCAATTCTCTCCTCCCCCCCCCCTCGCCCCCTCCCTGATCTTTAATTCAGGGCTAAGTGTGCGTGTCATTCTCCCTCGCAGTTGATGAGGTTTCCTTTTCACACTCTCAATGACATGCAGTGTAGGTCGGTGTGGGTGTCGGTTAATCCCTCTTTCCTCCTATTTCTCCCTTTATTACGCGCTTTTTCTTTCTCTCTAGCTCTGTCTCTCTCTCTTTTCTTTCTTTTAGCTTCTTCCTCTTTTTTCTTTAGCTTTCTTCCTCTTTTTTCTTTCTTTATTACCTTAATTTTTTTTTCTTTTGGCCACTGTCTCCCTCTTTCCCTTCTTTAGCTTTTTTTCCTCTTCTTTTTTTACTACGTTTTTCTTTTTTTTTTCTATCTCTGTCTCCCTCTTTTCCCTCTTTATCTTTCTTCCTCTTTTTTACTACGTTTTTCTTTCTTTCGACCATTATCTCTCTCTTTCCCTTCTTTATCTTTCTTCCTCTTTTTTACTACGCTTTTTTTCTTTTGAGTAATATCTCCCTCTTTCTATTCTTGGGCTTTCTTCCTCTTTTTTACTACGCTTTTATTTTTTTCTATCTCTCTCTCCCTCTTTCCCTTCTACGCTTCATCTCTGCGTATCTCTCTTTTTTTTTTTTTTTTTTTTTTTTTACTTCATGTTTGTTCGATTTTGTTGTGCTTTCCCTCTCTTTATTTCACTTCTCTTCGTGTCTTCTTTACCTTCGGCTCTCCCCTTTTCTCGTGTCTGTCTCCAATTTCTTTTTTTTCACCATATTTCTCGTATTTATTGCCTCTTTCCAACATTCCCTTCGCCTTTTCTACCCTCTTGTCATCTCCAACATTTACTCCAGCATTTCTCCTTCCTCCTTCCACCTTTCAATCCTCTTTCAATCGTTTTCTTTCTATTCCCGCCTCACTCATTGCCTCATCCCGGAGTAATCCACCACCTCTCTCCACCACTGCCCTCCCACCACACCCTCTCTCACCACTGCCCTCCACCACACCCCTCTCCACCACTGCCCCCACACCCTCTCCACATCGCCCTCCACCACACCACACCTCCTCTCTCCACCACTGCCCTCCACCACCCTCTCTCCACCATCTCCACCACATCCACCACCATGCCCTCCACCACCACCCTCTCCACGCCACCATCGCCTCCACCACTCCCCACCGACCCTCAATGCGCCAGGATAGCTTTACGGTCCACTTATCGGCTCTCATATTCATAAAGGAGGGGAAGGGTAGGGGATGGAGGGGTGGGGGGGGGGGCGGTGAACAGTCGAGTGGGAGAAAGGGCGGGAGGTGGAAGGCGTATAGGGGGGGATGGGCGAGGGGGGTAGAGGGGGGGGGGGTGGGTGGGTGTGGGAGGGGCGGTTCAGGATCGAGTGGGAGAAAGGACGGGGGTGGAAGGGGTGGTGGAGGGGGGTGGGGTGGGGGGATGGGCGATGAAGGGTCGAGTTATTTATTTATTTTTTTTTTTTCCTTCGTGTTCAGAGTACGAAATCCACACACCTTTGGAGTTAAAGACCCGGTGGTAAGTGGTGTGTGTGTGGGGGGGGGGAGGGGGGGGGGAGGGGAGGAGGGGGAGACAGGGGAAAAAATGGGAGAGACACTTGAAAGGAGATGTTTATGAAGTTTTGTTTGAATGGGGCGAGAGGGGGGGGGGATGGGGGGAGGGGGGAAGGGGGAGAGGGGGGATAGAGGGGGAGGGGGGGATAGAGGGGAGTAAGGATGGGAAGGTGATGAATTGTTTATGAAGTTTTCTTGAATGGGGCGAGAGGAGAGGAGAGGGGGTAGAGGGGGGAGGTAGGAGGGGAGAGGGGGGTGTAGAGGGGTAAGGATGGGAAGTGATGAAATGGAAGGATATGGGATGAAACAGAAGGCTTGGGGGAGAAGGGAAGAAAGGTGGGGAGCACGGTGGAAAGCAGATGAATTATGATAGATGGAGAGAGAGAGAGATTTAGATAGAGAGAGAGAGAGAGAGAAAGAGAGAGAGAGAGAGAGAGAGAGAGAGAGAGAGAAGAGAGAGAGAGAGAGGAAGGAGGAGAGAGAGAGAGAGAGAGAGAGAGAGAGAGAGAGAGAGAGAGAGAGAGAGATTTAGATAGAGAGATAGAGAAAGAGGAAAGAAAGAGAGAGAGAGAGCAGAGAGCAGAGACAGAGAGAGAGAGTGAGAAGAGAAGAGAGGAGAGAGAGAGAGTGAGAGAAGAAAGAGAGAGAGGAGAGAGAAGAGAGAGAGAGAGAGAGAGAGAGAGAGAGAGAGAGAGAGAGTTAGAAGACAGAAGAGAGAAAAAAAATAAAGAAAAAACAGGCAGGCAAACAAACATAAAAAAATGAAGGACAAATAAAAAACATAACACAGTTACGAAAAGAAAAAAGAATATTAATCGTGAACGCAGACAACAAACAAAAATATAATAATAAGAAAAAAATAAAAAATAATAATAAAAAAGAGACACATAGCAGAGAGAAAATGATACAGAGAATATCAGAGAATCCCACGCTATCCAAAAGCGCAGAAAATGAGAAAGGTGCTTAAGCTGTAATCTTTAGATACAAACATTTTATCCAGAACCTTGATTGCATAATTCAGTCCGTTTATAAGGCATAAAAAATCGAAGAGAAAATGAGGATGAAAGGGAATAATAAAGGAGAGAGGTAAGGGGGGAGGAAGGATGAGGGCGGTTGGGGGGGGGGTAGGGGGGTAGAGAGGGTGAAGAGAGAAGAGAGAGTAAAAAAGAAATATATGATACACGTGACTGCTCCCTTTTGTGTTGTTTGAAATAGATTGCGAAGTAGTATTGATATTTCGAGAGATTAGAAACAGAGATAGATACAGACAGACAGATGATAGATAGAGTTAGGTGGGAGAAAAATGGAAAAGGAGAGAAAGAGAAGAGCAGAGATCAAGAAGAGAG
>NW_020872239.1:26119-31119 GCF_003789085.1 Penaeus vannamei
GGAAGGGGAAAGAAAAAAGGAGGGGCACGGGGAAGGAGAAGGAGAAGGGAAGGTAGGGAGAAGGGGAAGGAGAAAAGGAGGGGTAACGGGGGGGGAAGTAGAAGGAGGAAGAAGAGAAGAAGGAGGCAAATGAGGGTAACGGGGAAGGTGGAGAAGGAGAAAGATAAAAGGAGGAAGACGGGGAAGGAGGAGAAAGGCAGAGGGACGGGGAAGTAGGAAAAGAGGGGAACGGGGAAGGAGGAGAAAAGGAGGGGGACTGGGAATAATAATAATGATAGTGATAAGAAGAACAAGGAGAAGATAAAAGGAGGGAGACAGAAAAGGTGAAGGAGAAGGCGAATGAGGGAAGGGGAGGGGACGTGGGCGGGGGCACGAGTTCGGGAAGAAGGAAGGGACGGACGCGCGCGGGCGGCGGGAGCGCCTGCGAGATTGGGTGGCCACAACAAGGGGTCGCGTCATACAGCCGATAATTAATCAGGCTTCAGAGAATAGATTCAACCCATGTCTTCTCCCCGTCCCCCTCCCCCTCTTCCACCAGTTCTTCTAATCTCCCCCGCCCTGCCCCTTCCACCCTGTCGACCCGCCCTCTCCTCCCTTCTGCCCAGTCTCGGCTCGGATGCGTTTTAGGAAGCCGCTGTCCTCTCGCCGAGAGGCTGTTCTCCCTGGATGCTGTGGCACGTGTAGTTTTCCGTATCAATATCGGTTTGTGAATTAGACGTTTCCAGAGCTTTTTCCTTTCCGGGTGCAAGTCCTCATCTGGACCCCCCCCTCCTGCGCCCCAGCCTTCCCCTACACACCCACAGGGCCTGCTTGCGCACCTCCTCCGGCCATGCTTCACCGACATCCGAAAAGGGGTCTGTTCCCCGCCCTTCGGTTCATCAGCACCGTTGTGGGCTCATTCCGCTCGGAGGGCGCACTTCCTCGGCGCTGCGCCCATATATGTGCAGGCCCAGCATGCCGGTGTGTCTGCGGGTTGGCGGTTATACGCGCAGATGCATCGCTTTGGAGGATCCAGTAAGTTCGCCCCTTAGAACACCGCCGATCGGATCAAAATTAAGGGAGATACCTTAGCAAATGCTCAGCAGGAGCGCAAATTTGGGGTGGGGTTGTGCGCAACAGGATCTCTTACAACGGGGGGCGCTAGTGGTAAGAGGAGGATAGGATATAAGAAACTCAAGGTATAAACGACGAAGTACAGTCAGATTGCGTAATCCATAACCGTCACTCCATAAGCTTCTATTGCGTCACGTGTTCCCAACTCGAGATTCAAGCTAGTTCACATTATATAAACACACAACACAAATATGTAATCACACTGATCCTCTTATAAAATCTATAGATGTGAGAGAAGATTGATGAGCTGACGAGAGAGACGAGAGAGAGAAGAGACTCACTCAATCCACCATCAAGTCATCAGCATTATCCACACACACACCACCCAACGACACCACAAAAGGGGAGAGAGAGAGAGAGACACACACACAACGACACTAAGCCGTCAGATGAGAAGAGAGATGACGACAGTCCTACCGTACCGAGAGAGAGACAGCAGACGTCTGCAATCGCACTCATAGAGAGGAGAGAGAGTTAGCTTAGTCCATCAGTCATCCTCAGCAGATGTCCTCACTTCATCCAACTCACGTAAGACACGTCATCGGCACGACTAAGTTCACGGAAAAGGAGTGATAGAGAGAGTGAGCGCAGAGAGGAGAGCATTCGATCGGATATCGATGACGAGTATGTCCATCACTCACTGTCAAATCAAACACGAGAGTGTGAGGAGAGGGGGCAACAAGAGAGGGTCACACGCAACAACTGAGGAGCAACGAACGTGAGCAGGACGCAGGGCAGATAGAGAGAGACGGCGAGCAAGGGCAGGCAACGAGACCCCGCCGCACATGCACGCATTCCACCGTACAGTGGGGGACAGAGACATGTAAACACGCGGCGGCAAAACGGCACACCGAACGACTCGACAAGTATCACTAGAGCAATCCTTCAACGACCAGAGCCTCAATGACTGAGAGAGCACTCAGCATCCGTACATGAGCAAGTCGCATCAGGTAAGCATATGAGAGAGAGAGACTGCACGAGGAGTAAGAGAATTGACATCACGTCTCTCGAACAGGACAGCACCAAGAGCAACAGAGAGAGACACACAGCAAACAACGCACCACACAAAGCACACTAGAGAGAAGAGTGACACACACACACGAGCCAGTGACAGCACAACAGCAGTGCAGCACAAACACGACACACGGCGGCGCGGCGCGCAGCGGCTGCGGAAGAGAGCAGAGGTGAACAGCCGAAAGACTTCGACTCAATTCAGTGTCTAACGTCATGGACACAACCTACGCGGGCGCACACACGCACAGTAGCAGAGATGCATATGGAACGAGAGAGAAGAGAGAGAGAGGCGGAGACAGACGAAGGCCCCGAGACACGCCTACACGTCCCAACGTAGCAGCATTAGTTGGAGAGGAGAGAGAGAAGGCCCTGGAAGAGTGAGAAGAGACACGTCCACTTTATGGGTGATAATGGGCGAAGGATGGGAGGGGCGGTTGGCTAAACCTCTCCTTTCTTTCTCTCTCTTCTGTCTTTTTACTCGCCCTTTCTTATATAATATTGCCTCTCTCTCTCTTCATCTTTGTTTCCTTTCCGTCTCTCCCATTTCTCTGTCCCTTCCCCCTTTTCTCTTCTCCTCGCCTCACTTCTTCCCACTTGTCCTTTTTTTCCTTTCCTTTCTTTCCTCCCTCATTCCCACCTCCCCCTCTTTCGTTCCACTTTTCCTCCCTCACTCTCCTCTCCTCTCTCACTCCTCTTTCCTCCCTAACTCTCCTCCTCTCTCACTCCTCTTTTCCTCCTAACTCCCCTATCCCCTTTTCTTCTCACTCCTCTCTTTCCCTCGCTCCCTTTCCTCTTTCACTCCTCTAAGGAGAGTGAGGGGAGAGAGGGAAGTGAAGGAGGAAAGGGGTTTCATTCCTCAGTTCCCTATCCCCGTCACTCTCCAACCACCCTCCCCTTCCGCCCTCCTCCCCTTCTCGCCCCCCCCCTTCCACTTCCCCTCCTCCCTATCCTCCCCTTCTCACCTTTCTCCCCCCCCCCTCCACCCCCTCGACACCCTCCTCTCCATATCACGTGCTGGAGTTGCGTTACAGATTCACGGTCGGCAAGCTCTCGTTTGCGCTGCCCTTGCTCGCCGTGCCTTCTCTCGCCTCCCCTTCCCACCCTTTTCTTTCGGCTGGATTCCTCTCTGCCCTTTCGATTCGTGTCTGCCTCTGTCCGTCGGTCCTTCTTTCTCCTTTCACTCCTTTCTCTTTTCTCTCCCTTTCTTCTCTCTTCTCTCTTCTCTTTTTCTTCTCTCCTCTCCTCTCCTCTCCTCTCCTCTCTCTCCTCTCTTCTCTTCTCTTCTCTTCTCCTCTCCTCCTCTCTCTCCTCTCTCTCTCTCTTCTCTTTCTCTTCTCTTCTCTTCTTCTCTTCTCTCTCCTCTCCTCTCCTCTTCTCTCTCTCCTCTCCTCTCCTCTCCTCTCCTCTCCTCTCCTCTCCTCTCTCCTCTCTCTCCTCTCTCTCTCTCCTCTCCTCCTCTCCTCTCTCTCTCTCCTCTCCTCTCCCTCTCCTCTCCTCTCTCCTCTCCTCTCCTCTCCTCTCCTCTCCTCTCTCCTTCTCCTCTCCTTCCTCTCCTCTCCTCTCCTCCTCTCCTCTCCTCTCTCTCCTCCTCTCCTCTCCTCTCTCTCTCTCTCTCTCCTCTCCTTCCTCTCCTCTCCTCTTCTCTCTCTCTCTCTCTCTCTCTCCTCCCTCCATACATGTTTATCAAAGTTTTTTTTTCATGTGCCAGCCTTATTAATTGAATTGGGAATCGATCCGACTTTCCTACGAATCGTTGCCGCTGGAGACTCCTCGTAAGGGAACTAGGAATCTCCGTCGTAATTGAAATGCGAATCCCAGTCATTAATTACCTCTCCGTAAAAAAAAAGGCAAGCGTAAAGCCTATTGCTCCAGAAGTGTCCTGTCGCCGTGATCAGGAACCATAATTATTGGCGTCGTAACCGCAGTCGATCCGTACCTCGCGCCTGTGGAATCTGGGTTGTGATTATGGTCTTGTTGGATCGGAGTCGAGATCGTGGAACCTTGTGTAATTGGACCTCTGCAAGCGAATAAAAAGAACCGTTTTTATTCATTTCTCCTTACTTGTTATTTTGGCAGAAGTTTGGAGCAACGACGGTTGAGAATGCTTATGATTGCAGTAATGCAGAAAGTAGTAGGAACAGCATTTGTAGCAAGAGATGGTTATGATTATAGTAAAGATGATGATAATGGTAATAATTTCAAACGTGGATATGGTAATGGTGATGAATGCTTCTGGCGATAAGGATGATGGTGATGAAAAACAAAACACAAAAACATAATCATTATTATAAGGTTAATGATGCCAGTGATGATGACGATGATAATGAGAAAATTGAAAATGAAAGCGGGTAGGTTGCATGCCATGGCAACGTTTGTTTAGGTAGTTAGCGGCAGAAGCACCGGTGATATGTCTGTGAAAGGAGTTTTGTTGTTTTGTTTCTTAAAAATGACCTCAGTTAGAATATCGAAATTCTCTCTCTCTCTCTCTGTCTGTCTGTCTGTCTCTCTCTCTCTCTCTCTCTCTCTCTCTCTCTCTCTCTCTCTCTCTCTCTCTCTCTCTCTCTCTCTCTCTCTCTCTTCCTCTCTCTCTCTCTCTCTCTCTCTCTCTCTCTCTCTCTCTCTCTCTCCCTCTCTCCCTCTCCTCTCTCTCTCTCTCTCTCTCTCTCTCTCCTCTCTCTCTCTCTCTCTCTCTCTCTCTCTCTCTCTCTCTCTCTCTCTCTCTCTCTCTCTTCTCTCTCTCTCTCTCTCTCTCTCTCTCTCTCTCTCTCTCTCTCTCTCTCTCTCTCTCTCTCTCTCTCTCTCTCTCTCTCTCTCTCTCTCTCTCTCTCTCTCTCTCTCCTCTCTCTCTCTCTCTCTCTCTCTCTTCCTCCTCC
>NW_020872239.1:43619-53619 GCF_003789085.1 Penaeus vannamei
GTGTGTGTGTGTGTGTGTGCGCGCGCGTGTGTGTGCATGTGCGTGTGTATGTACATGTGTTTGCTAGTACAGTGTGTGTGCTGCCTACATGCTTGAGTATATGTGTAGTGTGCCACATGCATGATTTATGTAAATGTTTTTATCTTTTATCTCTGGATACAAAAATTTAAATTTTTTCAATAGTTTTAGTTAAATAATCCAGTTATGCTGCAAAGAATGATAAAGAAACTTTTATCTTGTATTCTGTTGTAGCTGTTTTTGTTTCATAGACTGTGGTTATTTACTTGATTACTACAGAAGTAATTCCAGGCTGAATGTCTTCATTGTCTGCCTGATACTAGAATGCACTAGATACAAAGCTAACTTTGATACACTTTATCCCTTGCTCCAGCCACCGCACATAGGCGACCTGCCAGCCCTGCAGGAACTCTGGCTGGACCACAACCAGATATCCCATCTACCCCCAGAGACGGGCTGCCTCAAGAACCTCCTGTGTCTGGATGTGAGCGAGAACCGGCTGGAGGACGTACCTGAGGGCCTAGCTGGCCTTACCAACCTCACAGACCTTCACCTCTCACAGAACCTCATTGAAAGCCTCCCTGATGGCATTGGGGCCCTCACCAAGCTGGCCATATTCAAGGTGGACCAGAACAGGCTCATGACCCTTAACCCCAACATTGGGAAGTAAGTGAAGCTGCATCCTATTAAGGGTCTTTGCACCATTTTTTAAAATTTCTTGGTTTTATTTATCTTTTGTCTTTCCTCTCTTTCTCTCATTTTGTTTGTTGTTTTCTTTAATTCTCTTTTCTCTCATTCTTCTTGTTATTCGTGTTCTTTTTTCTTTCTCAGTGTACTGTCTTTCTTTTTTTCCTTACTGTCTTTTGCTTTCATCCGTACTTTTCTTTTTTATTCTTTTTTTATTCTTGATTTTTGTGTGTATTTTTCTTAATTTTTGAGAGGGTGATGATCTGGTGTCTTGAAAAGGCCTGACATTTGGCAGAGTGAAGATCAGGAAAAGAAAATGAAAAGAATAGCCATGAAGTTATACAGAAAATGAGAGAAAAAGTAACAAATGCAAGACTAATTTATGCTGGTGATCATCATATTCATATTGTACTGTATATTTGAAGATAAGAGAAAAATAAATTATCTATGATTTTACAGTTTTCATTTCAGCTTTAGATTAAGAAGTTGAAGTTGATCATCTATAGTGTAAATTTACCTTTTCACTTTCAGATGCGAAAACCTGCAGGAGCTCATCCTGACAGAAAATCTGCTTACAGAACTCCCAGATACTATAGGCAATCTCACAAAACTCACAAATCTTAATGTTGACCGTAACAGATTAAGTGATCTTCCGCCACAAATTGGTGAGTATCCTTTGCACCAATTCTCAGAGCAAGGAAAAGGACTTCAGATAATACTTACATTCAAATTGTGTTTTATTCCCTAATGGGTATATTATTTGCAGTTTTATCATAATAATATCTATGTAAAGGTGTGACTTGTAACCCTTGCTGTTTTGCTATAGGGAAACTGGTCAACTTAGGGGTTTTGTCTCTCCGGGACAATCGCCTGCAGTATCTTCCACCAGAGACAGGCAACTGCCGTGAGCTTCATGTCCTTGATGTCTCTGGTAATCGGTAAGTCACACATTGATGGTTTCACAATTTGATTGATATGGTTGGCAGTCTGTGACATGTCAGTGTGATTTTTTTTTTTTTTTATAAACTGCTTTAAAATTGATTTTGCTGTATTTTCAGGTTGCAGTACTTGCCCCTGACTATCACAGCTCTTAACCTGAAAGCAGTATGGTTGAGTGAGAATCAAGCCCAACCCATGCTTAACTTTCAGACTGAGGTAAGAAGTTGTCTTCATTTTTCCCTCCCTTTGTCCAATTTCTCCCATTCCTTCTTCTTTTTCCATGTTTCCTTGCTTGTTTATCCCCTTTCCTCCTCCTCTTCTCTACCTCTCTCCTTCCAGTTTGAGAACTGAAATTGCATTTTTAGTGGCATTTTCTTTCTTTTTCTTACATGGTTTCTTCTTTCCTTCCCTTGTAAAAGCTTTCTTTCTCTTACTCAACAACACCCTCTTTCCTTCCTTTTTGAGGAGGGACATCAGCTTCCCAGGGAGTCTCCAGATGTGCTAAAGAAGAATGTAGCTGAAAATGCTTTGGAAGAAAGATATTTCAAGATAAGCTATAAAACTATTTACTGAAATGATAATCTTTACCTGGAAATTCTTATGTTGTCAACCTATTACATATTGATATTAAACAAAATCTCTGAATATGCCACAGTAGTAGGATATTTAAGATCACTAGGCAAAGGAACCTCCCCAATGTATTTTTTTTTTTTTTTTTTAAGAGTTGATAAATGGTTATTGTGTATTCTTTGATATCATGTGCCTGTTATAGTCCTGAGTCTGAACTAAGTCCAAATACCTACCCCACATGGCCTCAAAACATTTCTAAGATTTGTTTAGACTAACTGCACTCATCATTAGGATCATGGGATGGGAGCCTCCAAGCTTTCCCTGCCCAGGGAAATGCTAAATGGTGCCCTGGTTTTAGAATGATGAAAATGCATTACTGATGTCCTCTTCCATCTTTCTCCTACTTTCCTTAATCTTGGCTTTCCTTTTGAAATCAGAAAAAAAACATCATTGATGTTCTGCTGCCATTGCTAACAGAAAGCCTCTTTGTGCAGGTGGATGAAGTGTCTGGCCAGGAAGTGTTGACATGCTTCCTTCTCCCGCAGCAGGAGTATCAACATGAGAGTCTTGGTAAGGTTCACCAGCCACAGTTAGTCACATTCTATCAATATGAGATCTTGATCATATATGGAATGAGATGGTTTGGTGATATGTGTGTTGATTCTCTCGTTTTTCTTGAGTTTTTGTTTTTATTTTTATGTCTGTCTTTTCTTTTTATTCTCTTTTCTTTTTCTTTAGCAGAATTTATAATTGTAACAGGACATCAGTACCTTTATTTACATTATCTTACAAATGCATTTTTAGTTTTCAAAAGTCAGTCAACACATTAAAATTTTGAATATGTTTCAGTATAGTGTATAATTTGTGTCTCGAAAAGTTAACTTTTCAGATCATTAGTAATTTGTCTTTCAGTATATTCTGTTACTATTTTTTTCTAAGAAATATTTTTTCTCTCATATATAAGACCAAAAGTTCATGCAGTGAATTAAAGGATTTTGATTTCAGATTTTGTTGTTGTTGCTGTTGGTCATTTTTTAATTAACAGTTTTTGTTGTTGACTCTTGTCCACTGCTTTTATTAAACTATTTGTGAAAAATAAGATGGTCCTTCACAGTTGCATGGTCGTGTCCATAATAATTTTGATTATGAAGTGTGTTAGAGTATAGTACAGTTTAATGTACATTTTATTTATTTGTTATTTTGAAATCAGTATTAGTTTATTTTACATGTATATATTTTATTCTGTATCCCCAATTGTGGAATGGACTTGTTTTATCTTGATACAGAAAGACTCAGTGTTATTTTTGGCTCAGGGACTTCATGTTCCTTTTTGTATGACTTATGATGTTTGGTCAATTTATATTTTGGCTTTGATGAATACATCACCAAATTAGTGTACTATGGCACCTTATCCGTAAATACTAACAAACATGGCGAGCTGTTGACAGTCGCAGATGTTCTGATATTCCAAAAACTGAATTTTTTAGTTTGATATAAATGTGATTCTCTGAAAGACATCTCTCTTGAAGCCACACATAAAACATGTTACATTATAAATGTCTGTGGCTGCCTCTTCCCCTCCCCCAAGCTTATTCTTTTTTACTACTAGACATATGTTAGAAGAGGTAAAGTAAATTAAGTGATGCTGTGATGTAGGGTACTTAATGTTTGTTTTAGGTATCATAGTATGTTATTTCTTTCTCTCTCCCTCTCTCTCTCTGTCTCCCTGTCTTTCTCCTTTTTTATGATTTTTGAAGTTAATGAGCATGAACTAGTATGGTATTACCCCCTTTTTGCATGCAACTAACATTGATAACTTTCAACTAACTTTTGACTGACCCCCTTTTTTCCTATTTAATCCTTCATTTTTAATATATATTTATATATACAGTATATTTTTTCTTTATTTTTTTTTGCTTGAGGATGTGCCTAATGATAATAGTCTTAAACACTCATCCCCCATTTAGTCATTGGTAAAGATAGTAAAATTATCCTTCATTGCTTTCATTATGAATCTGATTAGAGTCAAGTGAGACATGTACATTTTTAAGGGAGGAGTTTGAGTCAGTTTACTTAAGTATATGTTGAATTTTCATTTAATTAAGATTTCCAGTTCATAGATTTCTAGAAAATAGATCAGAGTTTTGAGGCCAGCAATGGCGATTAAAAGTTACAAATTGGTGTCTCGCGTACGTCAGATAAGGCCTGGATATTCTGCGCTTGGGTTGATTAACAAAAAAAAGAAAAAAAACAAACTTATAGATATTTATTTTCTGCTTTGAGAAGCAAAAAAAACAAAAAAAACATAAAAAACATCTGTCCAGGTTCAGGAACCCAGAGTCATTTGAGATGTACACTGAGACACTTGTGCCTTTATTTTCTTATATGTTTTTGCAGCCAGTGTTGTGTACAGCCTGCCACCAACTGTCTGTATATCCTGTCTGTATATGTCTGTCTGTCGTATCAGTCAGAACTTGGTATGAATGAAAGGTGTGATGAATGAGAGGGTCATTGGAATCAAATGCAGCAATTCCAAGATAGTGCTAATAAACTCTCCTTACCAAGGTTCTGTTGATAGCACCAAATCATCAGGGCTTCAACCTTAAGAACCACTTTAGCACTATCTGCTGTTGATTTTTTCCTTGAATATGTTTATTTATTTATATTTTGCTAAAGCTCGTTGAAATGGGGAAGCAAACTCTCATGATGCTTTTAGTATAATTATTATTATACATATAAAAATTGTTTCAGTTATTTTGCACAGCTGACAGTTTGATTCCCCTTTTGATAAAGGTAGCTATTTTGAGCCATAAGTAGATTTTTCATAAGGCTTTTTTTCCCTTTGTTGCAGAAGAATATTAAACCTTATAGAAATTTCTGTTTTGAGGCTCACTATGGCTTTTGCTCTGCCTTATTATTTTTTCTCTTTTTTGTTATGTACATCTCACTTTGATGATACTTTTTGCATATAAATTTTTCTTTGTATTTCTCTTTTAAAATATTTTTCCACTTGGCCTCTAAATTTTTAAAGATCCATCTTTATCATACTATACAAACATATTTCAAGCATATGCATTATATCCAACATTTCTGCACATTTTGAAATGAATTTGCACTCCTCATTGGCTTACTTTGGCTGGGTATGGTGGACAATCCTTGTCTTCCTCTTCACCTTTCCATACTTCCTTTGTCTTACCTTTCAGTACTCCTTCCCTCCTTTCTGCATCCCTTTTTCATCTCTCTCTCTCAAGCACATCATCCTTGCCAATCCACTTTTGCTCCCTCCTTCAGAAACACATCTGTCCTCCTCTCTCTCTGTGCCACTGCCTATTTACCAGGAACGGGTTGTACCTTTACCCTGTTATTACTAAATTACAATATTTTTTAATGACTTCTTTTTCCTTTTTCTTCTTGTTTTTATCATCTATATCTTTCTGTATTGGTATTCTCTTATTTCCTTATGTATATATGTATATTTTTTCCTATTGGATCTCTTGTAATTTTTTGTCTTTGGAGTGGGTATGATGTAATTTCTTGAAATCATGTACTGTATTCTATCTGTACTCTTTTTATCTTTTATTGTGTATATATGGAAAAATGCACTTGTATGAAAACTATTTATAGTTGATTTAGAATTTGTTGTGTAGGTTTTTTGTAATTTGTATAGCTTTACATAGTGCATAGGGTGAGAAGATATATAATGGATATTGTTTGAACTTTTAATGTTGTCCAGCATTAGTGTACTCCTTTGATGATCTACAGTACACTATACACTTACACACACAATATTTTACATTTACAGTTCACCCAAAAACAATAATATGAATAGAAATACTTTGAATATGAGAACACCCAATGAAATGAGGTAGTGATATATAAATGTATTTAAGCCATAGGAGATTTTATTCATAGGTCTTTCAGAGAATTAGTATACTTTACAAAGCTATAATTATCAAAAGGATATGCACACCCACAGAGGGTTTCGTTATCTCTGTGAATTTTGCATTTAGGTTAAAACAACTGTTAGGCAAAAATGTATCATGTTTTATTGGTATATGAATATAATTCATTTAGATGAGAAGACAATGATTTTTCACTTCTAAGCTGCAATATAAAAAACTTTCAGATTTGAGAAAATTTGGGCTCTAGATATTTTGGCATTCATGGATTGCAAGGCAGACAGAAACTTTGCAGGCATATCAGAATTATATCAATATAGGGCTAGCATAGAATTGTGATGTTAATCAGAAATTTGTTGCTTTTATTGTAGGTTCATGTAGTGTTGTTAATTATTAGTGATGATGATTACAATTGTTATTACTTTTGTTGTTACTATTATTATGATGATGATTATGAGTATGATAATATTTGATTATGATTATGATTATTATGATTACTCTCATTGTTCTTATTGTTGTAATTATGATTATGATGATAATGATGATGAGGTTATTGTTATTGTTATTGTATTATTATCATTCTTATGATCATATGACTGAAGTTTTTAAATTTATTAATATTTCACTTAATTCTGATAGTTTTTGCTCTTTATTAGATTCCTGGTTACCTTATTATCTTATTATTCTAATTACTTTTGGTAACAGATTAAGGGAATAGGAAAGAAAGTTTTTGTTAATGATGAATGTAGACATAACTAAGAAAGAACTAGGTATGCAGCTTTGTACTGTAGGTATGAATTATGAAAAAGGCAAGGAAAGTTAAGAGATGGATTTGGGAGGTGTATGGAAGACTATGGATATTTATATTTATCGAGATGGAATTTCATTCTTTTCAACTGCTTGTTTCTTTTTACTGATGTGTTCTATACAGATCTTGGAGTTGTTTTTATCGTATATCTCAGAAACTATTCATATCACATTGAGCATTTGGTGCAATGACAGTATTTGTTGATGCTTGAATATTGGTATATGTGTCTTTTCTGTCACTTTTGATCTATCTTATCACAATGTACTTAGCTAGAGCTAATGATAATTTCGAGAAAGTTTAATGTGAAGGCATCAGGTACAGCCTGACGAGGTATGCCATGGACCATCGTGAAGGTAAATATTTACAAGTCAATGTGTAATGTATCCATATTATTTTTATACTATTCAAATTTCAGTTCCCTCTCAGGGTTATTTTTGGCATTGACATGTCTGTTTGACAATTAAATTGACTATTTTACGGAAGCTTTTGACAATGTTTTATGAGGAAAAGAAAAATTCAAACAGATTATAACAGAAGAGTGAGACAAGTGTGATGCCAAAATTTTGTAATTTTACATGCTGATTGTGGAATATGATGATAATGAAACACCTGTCTTACTTTTCTAATGAATCTGGATTTTACATTATGGGTTTTCATATTCTTTTCTTGTGTGTGGCTTTGTGGTTTAATTATTTGATACTAAATGTTATGGCTAAAAATGACTACATGCTCATCACTTTTGCAGTTATGATACTGTTTATTATAATGTATTTTTGCAGGACTTTAGAGCTTTTCTTTTTATTGTTATTTCATAGTTTCTCTCTTCAAATAAGAAAGTGATACATGAATCATTTAAACCACAGCTGAATGTAGATCACTTTATGTGTATAGTGTTCCATATGGTATCGCTCTTTATTTTTTCCCTCTCATTTATTGTTTATATGTTTTTCAATAGGTAAAAATCACAATAGGTGTTTTTTACATTCTTGCATTTCTGCACTGATCTTACCTGATATTACTATACTTGTAAATTGTTTTCACAAATGTCTTTCTTGTGGAAATTCCGCTAAAAGCCAAATCCTTCAGTCACAAGTTGATTTTAGAATAAGCGGCAAAGTGTTTTAGAATAGAGAAAAGTAAGTTGGGTGCCTCTTGATAGCAAGAATAGTAGATGCTTGTTTGCGTGATGTGCCAGCTCTTTTCTCTCTCTCTCTCTCTCTCTCTCTCTCTCTCTCTCTCTCTCTCTCTCTCTCTCTTCTCTCTCTCTCTCTCTCTCTCTCTCTCTTCTCTCTCTCTCTCTCTCTCTCTCCCCCTCTCTCTCCCTCCCCCTCTCCCTCTCCCCCTCTCCCTCCCTCCCTCTCCCTCTCTCTCCCTCTCTCTCTCTCTCTCCCCCTCTTTCTCTCCCCTCTCCCTCCCTCCCTCCCTCCTCCCTCCCTCCCTCCCTCCCTTCCCTCCCTCCCTCCCTCCCTCCCTCCCTCCCTCCCCCTCCTCCCCCTCCCCCCCCCTCTCTCTCTCTCCTCTCTCTCTCTCTCTCTCTCTCTCTCTCTCTCTCTCTCTCTCTCTCTCTCTCTCTCTCTCTCTCTCTCTCTCTCTCTCTCTCTCTCTCTCTCTGTTTTGCTCTCTTTTCTTTTCTGGAGTTTATACACTCTCACTCTGACTTTCTTTGTGGTCTGTCCGCCTGCTGTTTGTGTGTCAATCCGCTGTTCAACTGTCCAGGTAGTCTGAATGTTGTCAGTCAGCCAGGTCCGAGCTTGTTTGTGGTACAAGTCAAAGTCAGTGTGGGTCGTCCCTCGTTATAGAGTACTGTGGTATGGCTGGTAGCGAGGGCAGGCTGTACCGCACTGGCGACCTGAGCACCGATAATCTGACCGCCATCGGCCCCGCAGTAAATGAATGGGCTCCTGAGGACGACGACAGCTACGGGCTCAACGATCAGCTGGAAGTGTCAAGAGTCTCCGTGGTCAAGTTCAGGGAAGAACCCGAAACTGAGGATGGCAAAGAGGTGAGTTTTTCAATTACCTTTCACATTTGTTCTTGATTAAATATTTATTTTATTTTATTTTTAAGGAGGCTTATCCTGACAGGAAGGGAATAATTACAGCCTTTATGTTTTATTAAGGTGTGAGTGTTTGTTTGCATTCATGAAATAGTATAATATGAATCAGCTTTATTTGTGTATTTATTTTTATTTTATTGATATAACCCCATTTTAGTGTTATCCTTGGAATATTTCCTGCTTTCATTAATATGGATATATTGGATAAGTGTAATGTTATTTTACTGAAAAAGTTGTGTGTAGAACAAGTTCCCTTTCAAGAAAAACTAGGCTGTAGTGGTTCACAGCCGTAATAGATATGTAAGACATACCTTTTTATCATTAAGAAATCTGAGGGATGCACTTCTGAAATCAGAGTTGATATAAGAAAAGAGAAGGAAAGTAAAACAAGAACACAATTTTTGATTTTGAATTTCGATAAAGAATAGATGTCTATGCTACTTAACATGTTCAACAAAACATTAGGTTTGATAGTAAAGTAGTGCATTTAATTTTGAATCATGTTTTGAGCTGGAGACAGATTAAAGTTTGCTTGGTAACTATAGTTAAAATTCTAAATTATAACAAGGGTTGAAGATTATGGAGATATATGTGTAACTCCATCTGTTTTAAAAATGATCTATTATTTTTGTCTGCTAATAATTCAGGTTTTCTCTAAATAATCAACACTGCATGCAGGAAAGGCTGCCTGCACAACCTGCATTATGTCTAAAATGGTTTTCAAACAGAGAGTGTGTGAGTGTTTTGAAATCGTCAAGGCTTATGCAAGTACAACTCCATGGGTGGGAGATCTTTGTGTTTGTTTTCTTCTTCTAGTATTACTTCAGGTTTCCTAAAGTGATGAGACAGATTTTTCCTGAAGGATTTGCCTCCACAGTGATAACCTCTATTTAGAGGATGTTTAAGAGTATATGTAAGGCTTTTTTATCTTAATCCTGTTTTTAACAAGATGTTCATTAAATTATTTTATGCAGGAATGCAATTTTTAAAGAATTAAGAATTTATTGTTATTGTTTTTTCATA
>NW_020872239.1:62130-79630 GCF_003789085.1 Penaeus vannamei
TATATTATGTATATGTATATGTAAATTATGTATATGTATATGTATACATAAATTATGTATATGTATATGTATATATATTTCTATATATATATACATTACTTTAATAATTAATGGGTATTAGATATGGTAACAAAGAGTGATATGAGAAAGAGAAAATGGTACAAAAGAAAATATATATGATGTTTTGGAATGTTATTCATAGAATATTGTTATTGGTGTTACAGGAAAGAGCCTTTTCATTCATTTGAAATATTTTAGGATATTAATGTTTTTTGAGCAATCTTTTGATTTTTCTTTAATTTGTGATTAACTTATTGTAGAAATCATCTTTTTTTCTAACTTTTCTTTATTATTATATATGAAGACATTGTACATATCATGGAATAAAGTAAAATGCTCTTAAGATGATGATAATCCTTCACAAGAGAATTATGTGTAGCAAGTTGAATCTGTGCTTCTTGTTAGGTCTTTGTTGTGACACATTTTCCACCTTGGGCCCTATGTTTCCCAAGATAAACAATGCTTATTCCAGGATGTCTCTCTACCTCATGTGATTTTCAGCCCTTATTTGTTTGTTTGCTCATTTTTCTCTGGTTTCTTTTTATTATTTTCCTGTTTGATCTTGATTGGTCTCTTAGGGAGTAGTCATGTAAATGATGAGCCTGCTGATTTCTTACCCATGAATGAGATGTACTGACTATAGTAATGTTATTTTATTATCATTATTATTATTTTCTTTGTTATTATTACTGTTATTATTATTGTTACTAATACTATTATTGATATATTGTCTTTTCTATATCTAGAACAAGAACATATAGATGTGCAGAGTATTGTGTGTGTTTAAGTTAATATGTGTTGCTCTAAATGACTTGTTGGTCTCGTGTAGGTTTGGTATATTAGAGTATATGGCTGAGTCTTCAAGCATGAGTATTAAGCAGTTCATTTGCTCTTTAGAAGCCTATAAAAATTAACAGCATTGCGAAGACCGTTTTAATTTTCTTCTTTGAAATGGTGGATATTGCTAATGAATTGTGCTTACAAGACTTTGCCTGAAATACAATGGCTATAATCCCATACATCCCAAGCACAGTGTACAAGCTGATAGAGCAAAAAATCTTGTGTTTAGAAGTAATTTACCTGCTTGAGTGTCAGGATAGATTTGCTCATATCCTGCAGTTGTCTTCCATTTTAGATATTGCTTTTTGTCGGTGATGTAAACAAGAGTTCAGATATCTTTTTTCATGTTGAGTCTACGGTTGTTATCATGACATCAACTGAGAGTCAGATAGATTAATTGAAAACATATCTGTGCTCATGCATGTAAGTGTGTGACAACATGTTCAAACAAGTACTCACACAAGCCCACACACACAAAGAGTGTGATGATTAAAGTCCCACAATTTGTATTTGTTGACATGCACAAAGTTAAGATAACAACATTAGACACTTTTTTTACCACCAGCGAGCCAGATAATACAGCTACTGTTTCATTTGATCTCATAAGCCTATTTATATGTTTTTGGTTTCATTCATTGTGCCAACATCAGAGTAAGTTTGTAACCTTTATAGGCACATTACAGCTTGGAAAGTAAAGTTCAGAACCAATAGATGTAAATCTGACTAACAGTTTATACTTATTTCTCTTTAAAGAAGTCAGTACCTGTGTACCCATTCATTGCTTGTTTTTGATACAATAGTCTTTTAGGTGACATGTTTTTGTTGTTTGAAGCTCTTGTGTTGGGGTTGTAATATTTTTTATACCTTGAATTTTTGCGAAAGACTGAGTAGCTGTTGGAACATTTCACAACTTGTTGCTAAAGTCTTTAACATCTTCAGAGCAACTTTGTGAGGCACAACACACCACACCCACGAGATCTCAAGGCCCGAGCGGAAAAACTCTTTGGGAAGGGAGGCAAGACAAGTGACGGACCACTGGTTACTGCTGGAGAGCTCATGGTTAGTTTACATTTGTTAGGTTTAATTTTAGTTAATAATCATTGTTATTATTTTTTTCTATTGGCATTATATTTACTTCCTTTAATTTTTTCTTTTGTTATTATTAGTGTATTGGAACAAGAATTTGCTGCCTAGGAACTCATGTGATCCAGAAATATTTTATGACTTTCTCTCTTCAGGACAAAGGTGAGCCTTTCCGTCCACAGAGAGCAAGCCCTCCACCACCTGTTACGGGACAAACCAAGCAAGAGGTGGTCGAGTTTGCAGATGTTGAAATAAGGTCAAAAGTACACCAGGTAAGAATGAAATATAAAATCAGATCATGCTGCAATGCTAAAGTAACAAAAAATTGCATTATTGCCATGTTTGAACATGCTTAAGAGTGCTTGTTTGCATAATGATAGTTTATGATAATTTAATGTTTGATGCAATGATTAACAAAAAAATCTTTCTTTGATTGGCAAAAGTGGTCTGTTGTTTATGTTTGTTTAACTTGGATTTTGCTTACACCAATGAAAATATGATACTGTATGTTAGTCATCTTTGCAAAGAAAAGAAGAATTTGGAGAGTTTTTAATTGAAATTGATTATACTGTGGCCAGAAAAGTAGTGCATTTATCATTTTGTTAAAAAAGTAAAGACCATTTTATGTTTGGTCTGATATTACATCTATTATCTTGCCTTTGAAGTAAAACAATGCAAGTTTGTTTTGTTGTCAGTATGAACCATTGACCATGTTGTTGGATGCTTGTGTGAGCTTGATTTACTAACATCTTGTGAGCTATCTAATGGACCCCTTTCATATTGATGGATAACTATGGAAGATTATGATTTGAATGAATAATCATTAATATGATAGAAACCCAACATAAAACATAGTCTTAAGAAAATTCATATCCCCTCACCGAATCTCATAGCCCTCAGTCTCTGTCTCTGTCTTTCTCTTTTTATATCTCTCTTTTTATCAATCTCTGTCTCTGTCTCTCTCTGTCTCTCTCTGTCTCTCTCTCTCTCTCTCTCTCTCTCTCTCTCTCTCACTCTCTCTCTCTCTCTCTCTCTCTCTCTCTCGCTCTCTCTCTCTCTCTCTCTGTCTGTCTGTCTCTCTCTCTCTCTCTCTCTCTCTCTCTCTGTCTGTCTGTCTGTCTGTCTGTCTGCCTATCTGTCTGCCTGTCTGTCTGTCTGTCTGTCTGTCTGTCTATCTATCTGTCTCTCTCTCTCTCTCTCTCTCTCTCTCTCTGTCTGTCTGTCTGTCTGTCTGTCTGCCTATCTGTCTGCCTGTCTGTCTGTCTGTCTGTCTGTCTGTCTATCTATCTGTCTCTCTCTCTCTCTCTCTCTCTCTCTCTCTCTTTCTCTCTCTCTCTCTCTCTCTCTCTCTCTCTCACTCTCTCTCTCTCTCTCTCTCTCTCTCTCTCACTCTCTCTCTCTCTCTCTCTCTCTCTCTCTCACTCTCTCTCTCTCTCTCTCTCTCTCTCTCTCTCACTCTCTCTCTCTCTCTCTCTCTCTCTCTCTCCCTCCTCCCCATCCCTCCCTCCTTCTCACTCCCTCTATCCCTCTCCCTCCCTATATCCCTCTCCCTCCCTATATCCCTCTCCCTCCCTCTATCCCTCTCGCTCCCTCTATCCCCCTACCTCCCTGTATCCCCTTCACTCCCCCTGTCCCCCCTTCCTTCCATCCACCCCTCTCTCCCTCTTCCCCTTTATCCTCTCCAGCCCCCACCCCCATTTACTCATTTTTGGATGCCCACCCACTCACATGCAAGTACCAAAAATGTCATGAATGCCTCTCCCATCCCAAATTGTACTCCTTAAGTGCAGTAGTGTAAAAGATGATAAGTAACCCCTATTAATTTAGCAACCCTACACTTTGCTGCTCACCCCACCCCCATTGCTCTCCCTCGCCCTGTAGGAGGTGCGAATAGAGGCAGAACCTTCTTCAACACAAGATACAGAGCCAGGAGAGTCCAGTGTGGATGACAACAGTCAGGTAATCGACAGAAGTTGGTGGATTTTGATCAAGCTGATTTTGCAGGACATAATTATGTTATTGTTTTGATCATATTGTGGTAGATATCCTGAAATTTATCATGTTGTATTAAGCGTTAAATAACCAGTAAATATTTACTATATTTTCCTAATTTTAATAGATAGTATTAATAATCTAACCTTATTATTTCACATTCATTCTTTAGTGATTAAAATCATATCATGTCCAATTTTTTATTTCCAATATTACCCTTCCCCAGCTTGGTAGTGAGAAGCATGTGGGCTTTGAACTGGATGGGGGTAGCGTTGAGCCTAGTGAAGAAGACCAGGAGAACCACGAACGACCAAGTCGACTTCAAAGACGAGACACGCCGCATCACTTGAAAAACAAACGGATCAGCCCCTCTACAAAGAATGCTGATCTGGAGAAAGTTGCTTCCATTATTGCTCAGGTAAGTTGTTGGTCCCCAGTTTTAGGCCTGTTACATTTGATCACTTTGATGTGTTAACACTCTCTTTATGAAATTTGTTGAGGATGCAGTCTGGTGGATCTATTTTTTTGTGTACATAAGCAAAATTTACAGCTCATTTCATAATTATTTAGGAATTCATAAAAAAGTCAAAAAAATTAAGAATTCCATTTATAGCAATGCTGTTATGATTATTCCTGATAGTACTTACTCAGTCTCATGTAATGAAATGTCTTTACCTACAAATACAGCCCCTGCGAAGTGAATTGCGCAGAGTAAGTCCTTTTGTAACTTCTCCCAAGATTTGAATAATTGCAATGGTTTCTGCTTTTACTTTATTTTGCAAGATCATAAAGTTGGATGGAGTGCTTGTTCTGTTGATATTCCTTTTTAGTAATTAACCCATAGGATCCGGATGCTTTACTACTATCACTTGGCCCAAAGTGCAGGCCTTAGCTGTAGATGCGCCCCCACTCTGACAGATGTGCAACGTATAGGCCTGGCACACAAGGAGACTTATGTGCGGTGACAAAACTCTATGCCTCCCGTTTCAATGTTATTTTCCTTTTTTTGCATAGGTGTTTTTTGCTTTTTTGCTGTTGTCTGATATCTATATTTGTCATTTCATTTGCTTTATTCAGATGGTAATAGACAGTTTTCCTTGCATAGACTTTACTTCATTTCTCTAGGTAGTCTATAACTCAGTGCAGTAATAATTACAATAGTAACATTTTATTATTGTGTGATTTTAATATTTTTTGGTAATATTCAGTTATCTGTAATACAATGTGCACTGTCTGTCACAGTTGCCAGGAATAGGATCCTGAGCATGGAATTGGTGTCCTTCCTGGAGTTGGTGCTCTGCCAGTCATGGCTCACGAATTGTACATTCCACACTTGTTTATCAGTGGTATCTATGCAAAGGTCCTGTCCTAAATGCCATAAGAGTCTTAATCACTCTGCAAGAACTTTTTCGTACTAGTGGTGAGTGATTCCTGTCACTTCGGCCTTCAGCTGAAAAGCTCTCAATGGCAAGTTCACGTCACCCTGACCCATGGCCAAATCTTCCTATGACGGCATGTTCACATCACCTGTTCCTCAAGCAAATTTTTTTCATGACATGATGGTCACATCATCTGGATCATTGGGGTAATTAATTGATTAAATGATTAATGAATTATGATCCTTCAGTGGATTCATAGATAATTTAAAGAGTGTGAAAGATTTTCAATGCTTTTTTTTTTATAATTTGCTTGTCTTTTTATATTTAGATGTTTTATTGAGAGTTCTTCACTTGAGGCATGTTCCAGCATATTTTTATCAGTATTTCTTTTTTAAGTTGTCTCTTTTTACCAATGTGGAATATACACATGTGCATGCTACAGTTTGTAAAAAAAAACAAAAAAAAGCATCTGATTTTCTAGCTTTGATATGGCAGATATAACTGCACAAGTCATAAGCTTATGCAGCAGCAAATATTTTTGAAAAGTAAACATATTATCTCATATTAACTTTTTTTTTAGAATTTGTTCCCCTGCCTGGCTAGTTGGTATTGTTGTGGATAACTCAACCAAAATACCATGTTACATTAATTTATTCCCAATTTTTTATAAAGCTTAGATTTTGATATAAGTAAATTGTTTCATGCATATATGTATGGAATATCTCGAAGTAGCTTCATGTATATGATGTGCGAGGAATCTTTGTCTTTGTGATAGAATGAGTAGAAAATGTAAACTACAGTTGTCCCAACTTCATGTTTGTAACACATTCTGTGAAATATAGTGGTGTGAATAGCAATGCCTTGGTTGCGAACCACAGTAACAGGTTGTTGTCCGTTGAATGGATGTTATCCCACCAGCGATAGTACATTAAAAAAAAAAAAAAAAAAAAAAAAAAAAAAAGAGCTTCGATCTGGCATCGCACCAGCGGGGCGCCCGGTAATGTTTACTTTTCCAGGTTTCTCATGTGGGACACCCGTCTTATGACTAATATATAACTGACACACTTCTGTAATCCTTAAAGAAATAGAATTGGAAAGATATTTTATTAATCAAATGTAATCACCAGATACAGAAGCACATGTATGAGAAACCTAATTATTAATCATATCTGGTACCACCTGCATGCTTTATTGTTATTTTATGTTGGATCTATTGTTCTTTTTTTTATAGATTTTGAGGAATTAACCTTATTCTCTTTTACATACTTGGTTATGATTAGATAATTGAGGGATTTGGAGAAATCATGAATATAATTGACTTGTTGATGAATATGCATTGGTTTAAAGTATTTAGAAGTGATAACTATTTGATTTTTGTAATAGCAGCAGGCTATGCAGCGAGGAGAAGGCAGTGAAGGAGACAGTGTCCACGACCATCCTGGATCAGGTTCCGATGCTGATAGTCGCTCCATAGGTAAGTGAAATACAAAGAAGAATGGTGCCTAAGGAAATGGAATAGTTTTTCTATTGTGTTAGTGTATGAGAACTATGTTATCCCTAAAAACATTAATCAACAATGAAAATGAAGCCAGCTGGAAAACTGATGTGGCGAAATGTGCACCGACAAATTTCATGTTACTAGTCTTATTCCTTTCCTTCTGAAGTTTCAGAAACGGGTCCCACAGTTGTTGTTGAGGTTAAAAAGTTTGAGGTTAATGTGGAGCGGACCACAGGAGGCCTTGGACTGTCAATTGCAGGGGGCCACGGGTCAACACCGTACAAAGGAGATGATGAAGGCATCTTCATATCCCGTGTTACTGATGGGGGTCCAGCCCATATGGCGGGATTGAGAGTAAGTGAATGGATGTAGACTGTGGATACTGTTGATTCTGATTATTGCTTATTTTATTATGCACATGTACATACACATACATATATGCATGTGCGTTCGCACATACACACACACACACACACACACANCTCTCTCTACATCTCCCACTACCACACCACCTTCCTCACCACCCATTCGGGCCTCCCTCCCACCTTCCTTCTTTCTTCCTGCCACCCCACTTCCTACCCCTCCCGTTCTCTCCCTTCCTACCTCTACCTTCCCCCTCTTCCTACCCTCTCTCTCTATTCCCCTCTTGCCCTCACGAGGTAATCCTAATCCTCTCTGTCGACTCTCAACCTTCCCCAGTTCAACCTTTTCGCCCCCTCTTTTCACACCCTCCCTCCCCCTCTTCCCATCCTCCCCTCTCCCTCCCCCTTCCCCCTCTATTCTCCCCTTCCCCCCTTCCTTCCCTCTTCTCCCCCTTCCCTCGCACCCTTGCCTCCCCTCTCCCTCACACCCTCTTAGCCTCCCTTCTCCGCTCCCCCCCTTCCTACCTCCTCTCCACCCCCCTTCCTCCCCCTCTTTCCCCTGCCCTCCTGCTTCCTCCCTCCCCTTTCCTCACTCACTCACTCTCCCTTTTGCCTCTCTCTCCTTTCCTTCCATAACGCTCATTCCTTCACCCTTACCCTACCCCCTTCCTCTCTTCCTCTAATCACTTACCTCATTACCCCCTGCCTCCCCCTCTTCCCCTCCACCTCCCTCCCCTTCCTCCCCCTCCCGATAACTCACACAGATGCGTAAATTTTTTAAGTTGAACTTTCGGGGTCGAATCCCAGCATCCCTACGTGACGTCAGCAACCGGGAGAGCGACGGCCGGGCGAGAATCGACCCTCGGACCGGGGACCATAAGGGCGGGAATGCGCGCCGCGACGCGGGACACGCCGGTGGAAAATAAACATGCCATTAATATATGCAAACATACTCAGCCTTTCTAATTGTTGATTCCATTTATTAGTTAACGACAAAGCCCGAACCTTTTTTTTTATCTCTCTCATTTTTTAAAGAGAGATGAAGAGTAGAATCTACCCTTTTTTTCACCATTTTTTAAAAACCTCTTCATATCTCATTTCTCTCAAACAATCCGTACTTAGAAACCTTCATACATAGGCCTAATAATATACGTAATTCGGCAAGGGATATAAAAAAAAAAGATAAAAACGAAATAAAAAGATGATTGAAGAGGTTGTTAAACGGGCAGAGAACCGAAGCTCTGACGATGATTAATGATACGAACACTATATGGCACAATAGCGCTGACGAAGATAAATACGTCATAGAAGGTGATGCTGATGAAGATGGATGCTGAATGGGAAATGAAGAGGATGAGGTGAAAAAAAAAAAATGAATAAAAAAGGTTTTACGTGGGGGGGGGGGGGAGGGAGGAATCAATAAAGGTGAATTGCCAACTAATGTTTTAGAGAGATGGAAAACGTAGAGAAATGACATGGGTTGAATGGGGAATATCTGATCTTGTCGAGCTGTTTGTTGTTTCTCTGTCTATCTATCTATTTATCTCTCTATCCGTCTATCAATTATCTATTCTATCTCTTTCTATCTCTCCTTCTCTTTCCTGTCTGTCTGTCTCTTCTGTCTCTCCTCTCTCTCTCTCTCTCTCTCTCTCTTCTCCTCTCTCTCTCTCTCTCTCTCTCTCTCTCTCTCTCTCTCTCTCTCTCTCTCTCTCTCTCCCTCCCTCCCTCTCCTCTCTCTCTCTCTCTCCTCTCTCTCTCTCTCTCCTCTCTCTCTCTCTCTCTCTCATCTATCTATCTATCTATCTATCTATTTCTCTCTTTATCTATCTATTTATCTCTATCTATCTCTATCTATCTGCGTATGTAACATCATTTGATCTTAGTTTGCTGTTATTCCGTGCTACTTAGTTTCAGTCTTATTTCATTTCATTTTTCCTTTTGTTTTTACTACTTTTGGTTATTTCTTTTAAGGCCCTATCACACTAGCACTTTTTTCGTTTTTTTTTTTTTTTTTTTTTTTTTTTTGCGTTTTCCGAATGTCCGTGCTGAAATCATGTAAACAAACATGGCGCTATCGGGAGTGAGGTCCCGGGGAATCACACGAATTTCTCATACATATTACGATATTTTAAAGAAATATGATGATGTATATTGTATATACGAATGTTCTAAAATATTAGCTTATGTTTCCATTCACTCATCCTATCTAATTGATTAATAGCACAAGATCAACACGGAAATTAGTCAGACGGAAACGGTCGTAACCGTCTTGGTCTGGGAGGCGTTCCGTTTGCAGACGAATCCTTGCGCAAAGCCTCAAATTCAGCGGAAACCCCAGAAGAAATTGACGGAAAAAAGTGCTAGTGTGATAGGACCTTTAGTCATGGCCTTTAAGAACGTATGGCGGAGGGCTATTTATAGAAAATCTTAGTTGGTGAGGTCTGAGGTATGCATGATTGGGCTGTTGGGTGTTACTGATGGTTTAACGAATTAGCATTGATAACTCTCTTTCTTGTCTTTCTCTTTTGTCCATTCTTTCCTTTATTCTCTTTATATTTCTCTCTGGCTTTTATCTTTTTTATCTTTCTTTGTCTCTTCTCTCTCTCTCTCTCTCTCTCTCTCTCTCTCTCTTCTCTCTCTCTCTCTCTACTCTCTCTCTCTCTCTCTCTCTCTCTCTCTCTCCTCTCTCTCACACACACACACACACACACACAACACCCAAACTCCCTCTCTCCTCTCTCTCCCTCTCTCCCTCTCTCCCTTTCCCCTCCCTCTCTCCCTCTCCCTCTCCCAATCCCTCTCTCCCCTTCCATCTCTCCTTTTTCGTCGCTCTCCCCTGAGCAAACTGTACACACACATGCGTTCCTGTTTGTACGTACACATGCATCAAAGTCCATAATCATCTGTTCCGGTTTGTTGGTTAGCACGAGACCAATCTTCTTCCCCAAGCTGCGATGCAAACCAGACACGCAAGCTCGCATGGCAAACCTGCCTGTCATGCGCAAGCATGTGCGCAAGCGTTTGGTGATAAGGACAAGGTCGAGTTCACGTTGGAGGGGAATTTTGTCGAGTTGCAACTTGGGGTCGTTTCGTGGCGGGCCGTTTGCAAAGTCGTGCGCGGCGGCTTGCAAATACGTGCAGATTCGTTCGTTCGCCGCACAGACAGGCGCATACAGACGCGGACAGAAACTTTATTATATTTCTCTCTTTCTCTCTTTATTTATTTATTCTCTTTCTTTCTTTATATTTCTCTCTCTCTCTTTCTTTTCTTTTCTTTCTTTCTCTCTCTCTCTCTCTCTCTATCTATCTATCTATCTATCTATCTGATCTATTCTATCAATCTATTTCATCTCTCTCTATTTATCTACCTATATATCTCTCTCTCTCTCTATCTATCTATCTATTCTATCTCCATCTCTCTGTCTACTATCTGTCTATCTCTTATCTCCTCACTCTCTCTGACACCACCCACACACACCACGCACACACACACCACAAAACAACCCCCCCCACCTAACCACAAACAAACACCCACCCACACCACCACCCCACCCACGTCCCGCATCACAAACACCACACACACAACAAGCCCGACGTCAGCTCGCCACAACCCTCGAAGCCGATAACCCCGCTTGAGGCTGATTTTTTATAGGCGTGTTATGTTGAATTCAGACCCTGATTTCGGAGGTCGCGCTCGTTCTCCCTTTGAAGTCGGAAGCCGCGCTCAGTTCATGAAACCTGTCGTAAACATGTCCGTCATGGAGGTTGCGTGTGGTCGAGTCTTTCTTTTTTTTTTCCTCTTTTTTGCCTCTCTTTCTTTCAAGGTTGATATTTTATTTGTTTTTTATTTTTTTTTTTCTTGTGGTTTCGTTCTTTGGATCTATTTTCCTGTTTGTTATTTTTGCATTTCATCACTATTATTGTCATCATTATTATCATTACAATTATTCATTATTATTATTATTGTTATTATTATTATATTATTATTATTATATTATTATTATTATTCATTATTAGTATTTTCATTATTATTATTATTATTATTATTATTATTATTATTATTATTATTATTATTACCATTATTATCATTATCATTATCATTAACAGTATTATCATATCATTATCATTACTATTATTATCATTATCATTGTTATTATATTATCATTATCTTACTACTATAGCTATCATTATTATTATTACGGTTATTTTCATTATCATCGTTATTGTTATCATCATTATTATCATTACAGTATCATCATCATCATTATTATCATCACTAATATCACTAATGATTCTTACTATAAAAATCATCATCATTAGTATTATTATCATTTTATCATCATTACCATTTTCATTATCATCATTATCCTCATCGTTATTATTTATTACTATTCCTGACCCGTGTTCAATTACCGCACACCGCCAGTGAATAGTAACCCCGGCCATTCCTTGCACACACGGGTAATTTAGAAGCAAAATGAAACGGACAGCCTGTCGCTCCAGTGATAGCCATCGCAACAAATGGAGAATATAACTAAAATAGATTAAATCTCTTTCTTGTCTTCTTTCTTCTGTCTTCTTCTCTCGCTCTGTCTGTTTCTCTCTTCTCCCTGTCTTTTCCTGTCTCTTTCTCTCTTTTCTCTCTCTCTCTGTCTTTCTCTCTTTCTGTCTTTCTTTCTTTCTCTCTCTCTCTCTCTCTCTCTCTCTCTCTCTCTCTCTCTCTCTCTCTCCTCTCTCTCTCTCTCTCTCCCTCTCTCCCTCTCTCTCCCTCTCTCCCTCTCTCCCTCTCTCTCTCTCTCTCTCTCTCTCTCTCTCTCTCTCCCTCTCTCCCTCTCCCTCTCCCTCTCCTCTCCCTCTCCCTCTCCCTCCTCCCTTTCCCTCTCCTCTTCCCTCTTCTCCTCTCCTTCTCTCTCCCTCTCCCTCTCCCTCTCCCTCTCCCTCTCCCTCTCCCTCCCTCCCTCCCTCCCTCCCTCCCCCCTCTCTCACTCTCCCTCCCTCTCTCTCTCCTTTCTCCCTATCTCTTTCTTTTCTCAACTTACCTATCTCCCATTTCATCACTTTCCATCTATTCCCTTTCTTCCCTCCCTCCCTTCGCTTGCTCCATCGCAGTAATTTGGTTTAGAGGTTGTTGCCCCAAGGAAGGTGGTAGGGGAAGGGGGGAAGGGGGAGATGGGGAGAGGCTATAGAGGTTAGGAGGGAAAAGAGAGGAAGTGGAGGGAAATAAAGAAGGGAAGAAGGGAGAGGGGAAAGGAGGTGAAGGAGAGAAAAATGGAGGAAAAGGAGTATATAGAGAGAGGGAGAGGAAAAAATAGAGAATAGGAAGAATGAGATAGAAGCGAGCAAAAAGAATAGAGAAAATTCCCTTACTCCATGCGAAAGAGAAGAAAAAAACGTTATAAAGAAGAGAGAGAGACAGAGAAAGAGAGAAAGAAGAGAGAGAGAGAGAGAAAAAAAAGAGAGACAGAGAGGAGAGAGAGAGAGAGAAAGAGAGAAAGAAGAGAAAGAGAGACAGAGACAGAGGAGACAGAGAGAGAGAGAGAGAGTTTAAATGAACCACAACAAAACACACTAACTCTACTGAACATCTCGTAGTGTTGTTTAACTGGGGAGAATCCTGCGTGCTAAGCCTGATGCAGTTACAGGAGGTCCTCCCTTTGCGGAAAAAGAACAAGACACGAAGAAAAAGCTTAAGTTCCGCAGCAGCTTTTATAACTTTGGTTCTCGAGTTAGTACAGTACAGCAGAGTATGTGGGACAGAGGGTATATGTGTATGTACGAATATATGTGCGTAGGTATGTGTATTTATATCCCTAGGCAAGGATGTGTGATCGGGAGTGAGTTTATGAGTTCCTAGGTTGTTTTGCGTGTGTTGTAAAGATTCGTGCTTATTCCCATGGCCATCATTATAAGCGTGGAATAGCTGATGCCGAAGTCTGATGAGAGGACATAACATGGGCTGGAATACTCCGCTGTCTGTCGGTCTATTGTCTGTCTGTCTGTCGGTCTCTCTCTCTCTCTCTCTCTCTCTCTCTCTCTTCTCTTCTCTCTCTCTNCCCAGGAAGAGAGATAGACTGAGTGCCCAAAGTCCACAGGAAGGATCGCTCAGCTGAGCCACCATGCCCCAGGAAGGATCCGGCTCAGCTGATGCCCAATGCCCCGCTCAGCTGATGCCCAATGCCCAGGAAGGATCGCTCAGCTGATGCCCGATGCCCCAGGAAGGATCGTCAGGATGCCCCATGCCCCAGGAAGGATCAAGCTGAATGCCCCAGGAAGGATCGCTCAGCTGATGCCCAATGCCCCAGGAAGGATCGCTCAGCTGATGCCCAACAGGAAGGATCGCTCAGCTGATGCCCCTGACCCTCGCCCCAGGGCTAGGATGGATGCCCCGCTCAGCTGATGAAATGCCCAGGAAGGATCCTCAGCTGATGCCCCAGGAAGGATCGCTCAGCTGATGCCCCAGGAAGGATCGCTCAGCTGATGCCCGATGCCCCAGGAAGGATCGCTCAGCTGATGCCCCAGGAGGATCGCTCAGCTGATGCCCCCCAGGAGGATCGCTCAGCTGATGCCGATGCAGGAAGGATCGCTCAGCTGATGCCCGATGCCCCAGGAAGGATCGTCAGCTGATGCCCGATGCCCCAGGAAGGATCCTCAGCTGGCCAAAGGAAGGATCGCTCAGCTGATGCCCCATGCCCCAGGAAGGATCGCTCAGCTGATGCCCGATGCCCCCAGGAAGGATCGCTCAGCTGATGCCCGATGCCCCAGGAAGGATCGCTCAGCTGATGCCCAATTCGCTCATGCCCCAGGAAGGATCGCTCAGCTGATGCCAATGCCCCAGGAAGGATCGCCTCAGCAATGCCAATGCCCAGAAGGATCGCTCAGCTGATGCCCGATGCCCAGGAGATCGCTCAACTGATGCCCAATGCCCAGGACAAGATCGGCTCCAGCTGATGCCCATGCCCTCAGATGCCCAAAGGATCGGTCAGCTGATGCCCAGGAAGGATCGCTCAGCTGATGCCCAATGCCCCAGGAAGGATCGCTCAGCTGATGCCCGATGCCCCAGGAAGGATCGCTCAGCTGATGACGATGCCCTCAGCTGATCCGATGCCCCAGGAAGGATCGCCAGCCGATGCCCGATGCCCCAGGAAGGAAGCTGATGATCGCTCAGCTGATGCCCATCGCTCAAGAAAAGAGCGCCCGATGCCCCCCAGAAAAGATCGCTCAGCTTTCGTGTTTTTTTTTTCCTGGAGGATGCCCCGCGTGAGGTGGGCATCGAAGAAGAGGAAGAGGGCGAGGCATTTCGAGAAGGGTACGTAACTTTCTGATAATTATTGAACTGTCACCAAAGTCCATCTCTAATGTGATCAAATCAAAGGGGTGTGTGAGTGTGTGTGTGTACATGCGTCCCTGACCCTTATGCCGAGGTATCCTAAAGGGGGGATTTGCTTGTATTGAAAGCTCCATGTGAATCACCTTTCTCACCGACCCCACCTCCCCCTCCCTCCCTCCTTTGGTCTCCCTCCCTCCCTCCCTCCCTTCTCCCTCTCTCTTCTCCCCTCACCCCTCTCTCCTTCCCCTCATCTCCTCCACCCTTCCCCCTCCCCCTCCCTCAGTCTCCCCCCCTCACCCGCCTTCCTTCCCCTCATCTCTCCACCCTTCCCCCTCCCCCTTCCCTTAGTCTCCCCCTCTCACCCCCCCCTTCCTTCCCCTCATCTTCCACCCTTACCTCTCCCCCCTCTCACCCCCCCTTCCTTCCCCTCATCTCTTCCACCTTTCCCCCTCCCCCTCCCTCAGTCTCCCCCCTCTCACCTCCCCTTCCTTCCTTCCCCCTCATCTCTCCACCCCTCTTCACCCTCTTCCTCCTCCCCCCTCCCCCCATCCTGAACCTTCTTTAGAACCTTTAGAACCCTTTAGAACCGGGGGCTGTTTCACTGGAGTAACAATTCCGAATCGAATTCCTTTCCACGTGGTCGCGCTGGGGGAAAACCGGGCTGGTTGGGGGGGGGGGGGGGGTAGAGGGTATGGGGTATAAGGCGGGTAGGGGTAGGGGTAGGGGGTAGGGATAGGGGAAGGTGGGAGGGTTGGAGGGTGGAGGGTGGATGGCCGTTTGGGCGGACTCGCTTTGGGGGTGTTCTGGGCTGGGTGTGGCGGGTATATACCGGGGGGGGGGGGGAGGAGGAGAAGTTACTGGTATACCTGGACAGATACTATACCGGGAGAGATTATGCTATACCGGGGGAGAGTAGATGGTATACTGGGATACATTATATTATACCTGGATATACTATGCTACACCAGGGGCGTGTAGATGGTATACTGGGGTCCATTGTGTTATACCTTGATAGATTTTGCTACACCGGGAAAGATTATTGCTATACCTGGTGAAAGTAGATTGTATTCTGGGGTACATTGTGTTATATCTTGAAAAATTATACTATACAAGGATAGATTATACTATACCGAGAAAGAATATGCTGGAATACCGGGAAGTCACGAGAACAGAAAGGTTTGCTTGTGGTAAACCGGTGACAATTTTCTTGGTATGACTGTCAATATACCGGGAAAAGTGGTGTGGTACCGGAGAGACGTGGTGCCGGATAGACGTGGCATATGCGACTGTGGTATACTGGCATGGGAGTATTTCGTATGAATGGTGGTATACCAGGGGATAAAAGGATGGTGTTTGTGGTATGGTTAAACCTTACAGATGACAGTATGACTGGTATGATACCATGACGCCAAGAGAAAGCAGACATAGTTATAGAGTATATTATTTATATGACATTCCATTGATATTATTGACATATAAGCGATATATTGAAAACGTTTTCCTGTTCCTGTTAATAAAAAAGATGAAGATATGACTTTATATTCAGCCTTAATATCATCCCTTATACTTTTTTATTCCATTAATTTATTGACACATAAGCGATATCCTGAAAACATTTTCCTATTCATATCAATTAAATAAAGAAAACTGGAGATATAACAATATATTCACTTTTAATACCGGCGCTATACAGATGAGTATGCTGACAGGTAGATTGATGAGAAAGGGATATAATTACCTTACCGGTAGCTAGTAAGATATAACTCATACATACCGGTAGCTAGTAGAATATAACTCATACAACAGCCCAGTCCCGTTGTCAATATTGGAAACTGGCTGTAATCTAGTGTTTGGAAAAACGATCTGTCACTCGGATGCGGTAACACTGTCATCTATGGATCACCTGGTAACACTGAGGTAACAGGAAGGTAAGGCATCCAGACTGCTAGTTCCGGCATGTGTTAGGGAAGATGGTCGTTCGCTTTGTATCATTGGGATGTATGGGATAGATTCTTTATAGTCTGTGATAAACGGCGTAATCGGAAACTATTACTGTACGGAATTCGGTTGTTTATTAAACACACACACACGCTTATACACATCTATCTATCTAATCTATATATATATATATATATATATATATATATTATATATATATATATATATATATATATATATATATACATATATATATATATATTATATATATATATATATAATATATATATATATATATATATATATATATATATATATATATATATATTATATATATATATATATATATATATATATATATATATATACATATACATACATATATATATATATATATATATATATATATATATATATATATATATATATTATATATATATATATAATTGTATTCATGTATTATGTATATATCTATATATGTATATATATATATATATATATATATATATATATATATATATATATATATATTATATATATATATATATATATATATATATACTATTATATATATATATATATATATTATATATATATATATATATATTATATATATATGTATGTATGTATGTATGCATATGTACAGAGAGAGAAAGAGAGAGAGAGAGGTGTTCCTATTTGCGTGTATGTTTATGTATAAAACAACTTTCGTATCTTCCAGCCACACCCTTGCACTTCCACCCACACCTTACACACACATCCTTTCTCACTTCCCCAACCTCAACCCCCCTATTCCTCTTACCCCATGACCCCCCCCCCCATCATACCCTTCCCCCGACATTGCACGTGGAGACTGTGGTGGTGTGGGGGGGGGGGTAGAGGATGGAGGGGCAGGGGGGTAGAGAGGGGGGAGGAATGCAGGGGAAATGCAAGGAGAAGGGGGGTGGGTATTGGTATAGGGGAGGGTTGGGGGTATGGGGGTGAACTGTATGGGGGGGGAGGAGGGAGATGGGTATAAGGG
>NW_020872239.1:87130-89630 GCF_003789085.1 Penaeus vannamei
ATGTATACATACATACATATATATATATATATATATATATATATATACCATATATATATATATATATATATATATATATATATATATATATATATATATACATATTCATACATGCGTTGTGTAGTACCAATTATGACAAATGATTTCCACCGCCCGGGAGTTCATAATGGCGAGAGGAACAAGCCAGCCTCTGTCCACGACATTCGTTAGACAGAAAGAACACCTGCATTTAATCTCTTCCTACAGGTGTGTTGGGGAGAATGGGGAGGGGGGGGATAAAAGGAGGATAGGGGGGGGGGTAGAGGGAGAGAAGGGGGGGGGGGGGGGGGAAAGGGAAAGAGGAGGGGCATGCAGATAGACGAATGAGAGGGGGGGATGGGGGAGGGGGGGAGAGAAGAAGGGGGTAAAACGAGAGAGTGAGAGATGGGAGAGATCTGAAGGGGACTCAGGGGGTAGGGTATATAGGGAGGGAAGGGGGGTACCGGTAAAGGGCCTAATGGGAGGAAGTGAAGGAGGAGGGGTAGAGTGTAGGATGAGAGGGATATAGTGAAGGTAAGGGTGGACTTGGAAGGAGGGGAGGGGTAGAACTGGAGGGGTAGTGGGTAGTGGGCAGGATAGAGTAGTGGTAGAGGGTAGGGTAGGAGGTTTAGGGGTAGAGGTAGGGTACGGAGGGTAGGTAGCGGTAGGGTTAGGTATTGATTTACCTAACTGGCATGTTGACAATGATATACGCTGATGCTAGTGTCAATTTGCCTGTCAGAATGGGAGAGTGTGTTAAGGTATAATTGTTCATTTGTGAGTGTGCCTGTACATGCTGCACTCTGTTACTCGCTCTATTTGCATCCATTTTTTTTCTCGTACTCTGTCTATTTAGCTATCTGACTGTGTCTCTATCTCTCTGTTTGTCTGTTCATGTATCTCTGTATAATTGCTCTGCATTTTCTCTCTGCCTCTCTCTTCTCTGTCTCTCTTCTCTCTCTCTCTCTCTCTCTCTCTCTCTCTCTCTCTCTCTCTCTCTCTCTCTCTCTCTCTCTCTCTCTCTCTCTCTCACTCTCTCTCTTTCACACATACACACACACATCCATTTTCTCAATCATTTACTTACCCCTTCTTTCTCTCTCCCTCTCCTTCTCTATCAATCTCTATCTACCACTCTTTTCATCTATCTATCTATCTATCTATCCACCCATTTACATAATTACAAAACACCAACAACAAACTCCAAAAATAGAACAATACAACCCTCGCCCCCTTTCTTAAAAAAAAAAAAAAAAAAAAAAAAAAAAAAAAAAAAAAATGCATTTAGCGTCTACCTTGTGATGTTGACTCGCTAGCCCAACATCACTATTTTTTCCCAACATTGTATTTCCATGACAATTCTTTTCCTTTTATTGGAACGCCACTGAATATCCCCTTAACATATAGCCTGCATATTAAGCCACTCTCCAGATTTGTTGTACAAGTTGTGTACAGTCTCGGCCAAAAGTTATTGTACACTTTTGTTCCACTTTCCTCTCCCCCCCTGTTCTTTGTTCTTTTTTTCTCTCTTTTTCTCTTCTTTGTTTCGTTAATTTCGTTCTCCTTTTTTTGTTTTTGTTTCTAGTTTTTTGAGATTTGGAGAAATTTTAAGTGTTTGTGCGTGTGTTTATGTATCTATTTACCTACCTTCTCTCAACCTGCCATTGTATCCATCTCTCTCCCTGTCACCTATATATCTTTCTATATATCTGTCTATAATATATCTATCTAACTACCTATCTGTCTATAATATATCTATATAACTACCTATCTGTCTATCTATCTACCCCCCGCCCCCCCCCTCTCTCTCTCTCTCTCTCTCTCTCTCTCTCTCTCTCTCTCTCTCCTCTCTCTCCTCCCTCCCTCTCCCTCCCTCCCTCCCTCCCTCCTCCCTCCTCCCTCCCTCACTTCTCCCCTCCACTTCTCCCTCCAACAACTGGAATATGTTCTCGGTTCCAGACTTCTGCCACATCTCATAGTTGATTAGTGTGGCGTCACTGCCTCACAGCGGGTATAGCTGTCTGATCCGACAGTTTGATTGTCTATCTGTCATTTTGACGAAGCAGGCGATGGGGAGGGGGGGAGGGGGGGGAGGGAGGAGGTTAGTTAGGGGGAGGGAAGAGGTTTCATATTGCCCTCTGTCGGTCTCTGTGCTGTCTCTTTATCTCTTTGTACTCTCTCTCTCTCTCTCTCTCTCTCTCTCTCTCTCTCTCTCTCTCTCTCTCTCTTTCTCTTTCTCTTCTCTGTCTCTGTCTCTTCTTTCTCTGTCTCTGTCTCTCTCTCTCTCTCTCTCTCTCTCTCTCTCTCTCTCTCTCTCTCTCTCTCTCTCTCTCTCTCTCTCTCTTTCTCTCTTTCTTTCTTTCTCTCTGTCTCTCTCTCTCTTTCTCTCTGTCTCTGTCTCTGTCTCTCTCTCTCTCTCTCTCTCTCTCTCTCTCTCTCTCTCTCTCTCTCTCTCTCTCTCTCTCTCTCTCTCTCTCTCTAT
>NW_020872239.1:92130-94266 GCF_003789085.1 Penaeus vannamei
AATTTTCATTTGATGTACGAGGTGTCCGGTTATGTGGGGGGGGGGAGGGGAAGGGAGGGAACGGAGAGGGAGAAGGAGAAGGGTAAGGGGGAGAGGGATGGGAAGAGGAGAGAGAATGGGGAATGGAGAGAGGAGAAGACAGGGGAGCTAGAATGGGGAGGGAAAGGGAGATGGAGGAATAGAAAAGGGAGGGGGAGGGAATGGAGCAAAAATGGTTGCAAGGAAGGGAGGGAGAGGAAGGAGAGGGAGAAAAGGGAAGGGAGGAGAAGGAAACTGGAAGAGGAAAGGAAAGGATAAAAGGAAGGGAGAAGGGAGAGAGGGAGGAAAAGGAGAGGAGGAAAGGGGAGGAGAAGGAGAGGGAGAGGAGGAAAGGGGAGGAAGAGGAGGAGAAGGAAGGAGAAGGGGAGAGAAAGGAGAAAGGAAGGAAAATCGGAAGAGAACCACAGAAGTGAAGGAAGAAGATGAACAGCAGGGAAGAGAAATAGGGAAAGAAAGAAAGAGATAATAAAAAAAAAAGAAGAGACGAAAGTTGAGCACAAGTAAAGACGAAATAAATAAAGGAAGAGAAAGAACAGAAAGGAGGAGATAAAAAGAGAGAAAATGGAGAAGACTGGAAAAAAACAGAGTTCACGAGAAAGAAAAAAAGAGAGATGAAAAGAGAAGAGGATGCAGAATTGTAAATTTTGAAAAAAAAAAAGAAAAAATAGAAGAGCACAATAATTCACTCCTATTAAAATAAAACCCGACGTAAATAGTGAGTCTCGGAGCCTTCATTAGAGCCAGGAGGATGAATCCAGACCTATGCTAATGAGGCAGCTATTACCCACGCCCGTGCCACGTGCTGAAGGTAACGCCCCCCCCCCCACCCCACCCCACCCCCCACTTGCCATCTGCCCCCCCTCCCTTCCTTTGCCAAAAGTCGAGGGTTCGGGATGGGGTGATCATGGGGTCGGGAGGAGGGAGAGGGGGGGGGAGGGAAGTGGGAGGGAAGGGGGTAAAAGGAGGAGGGAGGGGAGGGGGGGATGGGGTACGATGATGGAGGGGGAGGGAAAGTGGGAGCTGGAAGGAGGGTTAAAAGGAGAGGGGGGAGGGGGTTTTAAAGAGGGGGGGAGAGGGGAGAGTGGCTTAACAGAGGTGGAGGGGAGGGAGGAGAGAGGGGGAAGGGGGTTAAAAGGAGGGGAAGAGGAGGGAAGAGGGAGAGGGGTAGTTCAGATAAGAAAGAAATGGTTTTAAGTGGGATGATGATAATGGTCGTTTGTGATGGCGCATGATTGGCGGTTTGATAAAAAGATGATAATGTATAATAATAATGGTGGCATAGTTAATGACTTAAGGATAAGGACTAATACTGATAATAGTTGACCATTGTAATACTGATAAACGATGACTATAATAATATAACGATTCACTTACATACTACCACTAACGAGAGAAATAATAATAATAGTTAATAATCATAACAGTGATTGATAATCAGTTACTTGCGCTATTAAAAGTGATGATTAAGAGGATAATGATACTGATGATAACAATATTGATGCTGATTAATAACGATATCAATATGATTTGAGTCGTTCATGATAACTAACTATGACGTGATTAAGTGTCTTTGATAATATCACAGGTACTTAAATCCACACCTTTTTTTACGTCTATTTTTTGAGAGGGGATGGGGGGGGGGAGAACACCACGAGCGGATATAGCAAAATTCGTTAACTACTTTGATTTTCAATTAATAATTCTCTCTTGTTATACGGTTTTCACCCCTATGCATAGTTTACATTATCCGCAATTTAATTTATTCAGTGATAGTTACCTTTCTCTTTTTTTTTTTTCTTTTTTTTGTGGGGGGGGGGGGGAGTAAGGGGGGTAAGGGGGGAGACGGTAATTAATCTAACGACCCTTAACTGTGAATATTCACCCGAGCAGAAGGATTTAGACCCGTTGTTTTGTGGGGGGTGGAGGGGCAAGGGGGTGAAAGAAGACAAGGATGGAAGGAGGGAGGTAGCGGGGAGGGGGTAAGGCGGGCTGAGGAGAGGGAGCAGGGGGGGATAGACAGGCGAATGGGGAGAGAAGAAGAAGGCAGGAGGAGGAGGAGGGATAAAGAGAAATTTCGGAAGAGATGAGAAGGTGGAC
>NW_020872239.1:98922-108922 GCF_003789085.1 Penaeus vannamei
GTGGTAAGAAATAGTGTTGTACGATAGTAGTCATGTGATGGTAGTAGTAGTAGTAGCAAAGAATAGTGTCTGTAGTAAAAGTAGTAATAAGAATAGCAGTAGAAATGACAAACAAAAATAACACCAAAAATGCAAAAATGATAGACATGTTAAAAGCAACATTCTGCGCAATCACCACAGACCAGTTGCCCAAAACACCCACATGTGCTAACCGCCATCCGCTAAGAATCCAGAATATCACAGTCGATACCGCAATGGCATTTGATAGAGGCGATAAAGGGATGGCACAGAGCGATAACAAATGCGAGGGGCAGTGTTGTGAATGTGTTATTAGAGACGCGACAACAGCAGCGGCAAAATGAGAGCGCTCGACAAGACCGCTAGCGTTGAAGGTCGCTAAACAATGATATTGCTGTGAAGGACGGGCGGTAGAATGAGACAAGATGCGGAAATGCAGAAGACGCAAAAAGAAAAAAAAAAGAGAAAGAGAGAAAGAGAGAGAGAGAGAGAGAGAGAGAGAGAGAGAGAGAGAGAGAGAGAGAGAGAGAGAGAGAGAGAGAGAGAGAGAGAGAGAGAGAGAGAGAGAGAGAGAGAGAGAGAAAAGAGAGAGAGAGAGAGAGAGAGAGAGAGAAAGGAAATACAATATGAAAACAAAACTTACAAAACGACAACAAAAGAACCAAAAACACACGCAAAAAAAAAAAAAAAAAAAAAAAAAATACGCTAACCGCTACAGGACGCGAGCGAAAACCCGCTACGGAAGAAAACCGTCTCACCCAAGCACTTTGACCCAAACAAAACAAAAACAAAAGACAATCAAAACAAAAATCAACAGAGAATTTACTCCCTCTGACAACAACTAATTAAACGCATTTTACACTTGCGCTAAAAATAGAACCAACTCATATATTATTCGTATAACCAACGATAGCGATATGTTATAAAACCATTTAATATAATAAATTAGATGATTGCGACTGAGAACATCTGCGCTTCAACTGTTTGTCTGAGGAAG
Organism: Penaeus vannamei; assembly: GCF_003789085.1. Classification (NCBI taxonomy): domain Eukaryota; kingdom Metazoa; phylum Arthropoda; class Malacostraca; order Decapoda; family Penaeidae; genus Penaeus; species Penaeus vannamei. The sequence goes on from NW_020872239.1 coordinate 99,938, forward strand.
GAAGGAAGGAGGGAGGAAGAGAGGCGTGGAGGAAGAGGAAAGGGAAAGAGAAGAAGGAGGCGAATGAATTTAGGAGAATGGAAGTAGAAATGTTTGATGTCATACCACGGCAGACACACACTTACACACACACATACGCACACAGACATACACACAAACACACATAAATACACACACATAAATACACACGCACATCCGCACGCACACACACACATAAACATACACACATAAACACACACATACACGCACAGACACACACACATACACACACACAAACATACTCACATATACTCACAAACACACATAAATACACACACACATCCGAACGCACACACACACAAACACACACATAAATACACACATACACAACACACACACACACACACTACACACATACACACACATCCCACGCACACACACACACGCACACACAAACACACACATAAATACACACACACACACACACACACAACACACACACACCACACACACACACACCGTGCACAAGGGTTTACACACGCCCTGACTGATAACGCCTTGCCTGTGGGCGGCGCCGATATGGCAGACCGAGCGAAAGGCACGGACGGGTGGGCGTGGCGGACGTGTACGTAGCGTGTGTACGTGGGCGTCGAGGGGCGTAGGGCGTACACACGTGGGCGTGGCGAACGTGTACATCGCGTGTGCACGTGGGCGTCGAGGGGCGTAACGCGCACAGACGTGGGCGTTTCGGCGAAAATATTCGTGGTTTTCCTAATGTTTTCCTCGAACGCCGGCGGCCGGTCGCGGGCTTAAGAAACAAGCATAAATATACGTTTTATGTGTTTATATTTGATCCCCGGCGTCCGCTCCTCGGCCAGGCAATCGGACACGCGAGTTATCCTTTCGAATTTTATGTATTTTCGCTTTCTTTCATGTAGACCTAGGGAGGGCTTGTTTAGCGTGGCGTGTGCAATAAAGGAGTAAAATATTATAGGTACATAAAATCCTACTTTCGCCCAAAATACATCAATAAAATTGGCCAAAAAGTTTCCAGCAAATTGTGACTGTGACACAGGGGCTTCGTCCGGATCCATTGACTCTCTCCTGGCTACAACTTCGACTTCAACTCCACCTGCTTGAGGGAAAGACGTCGTTTATTTCGCTCAAATTCCAGCAAATTCCATCTCATATTTCCGTTAATCTATTGGAAAAAAAAGAGAGAGAGAGAGCGCGGGGAAATACATAATCCTATTAGTGTATCAGGTTTCAAAATGCTCCTCACAAACCACGCTACAAAATCATTATAGAATACGACAGTTTACGAAGAGAGAAAGAGAGAAAGAGAGAGAAAAAGAAAATAAAACCTCGTTGTGTCTTGATATTCTGAATCCGTTTTGGGAGTCGGAAACGGACGAAAGTCACGCGAGGCGAAGCGAACACATTCCAAGGTGGTGTTGTACACGGCTCGGGCGGGATAGGCCTAGGCAGTCGTGAACCGGGGGAGGCCTAATTTGCATACAAGGCATAACACTCGGCTAAACACGGAGATCAGCCCACGATACGCCCCTTCCCTCCGCTGGCCGAAGACACGGGCTCGAGTTCCCTTTCGGACGACCGGCGTGTAGGTCTATGGCGAGTTTGTCCGAAAGCTTTTATTCTTGGCTTGCGTTCTTCGTGCTTCTCTAAAAAGATAATTTCTTCATGTAAAGATATTTTTATGCGTTTAAATATCTTTGATTTGAGATACTGTTTCACGTACAGGTATCTGAACCCCCGCTGAGGGCGCTGGGAAAAAGGGAGGTGCGTGAGAAGGAGGGGAAAGGGGAGGAGAGGAAGAGGGAGAGGAAGGAGGGTGGGAGGAGGGAGAGGAGTGTAAAGGTGGGTGGGGGGGGGATTGAACCCTACAACATGCCCCACCTTCCTTACCCCCTCTCCCCTACCCCCCCCCTTACCTCCCTACCTTACCGACATACCTCTACCCCTCTCATCCCCCCACTCCTCCCCCCCCCCCCATCTTCATTCTTTAAACTGGCTACCCTTTCCTTTCCTTCTTTTTTTTTTCTTTTTCTTTCTATTTTTTTCCGACTCTCCTCCTCCCTCCACCCTCTCCTCCCTCCCTCCTCCCTCCTCCCTCTCTCTCCCTCTCTCTTCTTTCTCCCATTCCTCCCCTCCCCCCAATCTTTTTTTTTTTTTTCTCTCTCTCTATCCCTCCATTCGGCGAAACCACCCTTCCACGCCCGCCGCTCTCTGGCATACACCGATAAAGTCATCGTGGCGTCGAGGTAGGCCTATATATTGCCTTCACTTCCCTTCCCCTCTCCGGTCGGCCTAAAGTTTTCGCCAAGTGCCCGGATGGATCTCTCTGGAAGGGGGGGATGGGGGTGGGGGTGAGGGGTGGGTGGTAGGGGTGGGGTGGGGGGTGTGGGGTGGGTGGAGGGGTGGGGTGGAGGGGTTGGGGTGGGGGTGAGGGGGTCCATTAGTGAGGGGTGGGATGGGGTGGGTGGGGGTGGAGGGTGGGTGGGGATGGGTGTTCCATTATTGCGTATTTCTTCTTTGTCTCTATTTTTGTTTAATTGTTTGTGGTGGTGTTCGTAGTTGTGGTAGCAGTTGTGTCGTCAATGTTATTATTATTATTATTTATTTTATTATTATTATTATTACTATCATCATATTATTATTATTATTATTATATTATTATTATTATTTATTATTATTATTATTATTATTATTATTATTATTATTATTATTATTATTATTATTATTATTATTATTATATTATTATTATTATATATATCATATTATTATTATTTATTATATTATTATATTATTAATATTATTATTGTTGTTGTTGTTGTTGTTGTTGTTCTCATCCTTATTATTATCATTATTGTTTTTCTTATCATTTTTATATATTATCGTTATTATGATTACTGTTGTTATTATCATCATTATCATCATTTCCATAATCATATTCGGCATTATAACAGTAATAACAATTACTATCATTAATGTTTTAAGATCAGTAATTGATATAATTAGCATCACTAGTTTTGTTATTACTATTATGTTTAGAATCATCATTGCCATTACTGATTTTTTTTTATTTTTATTACTAGCTTTATTATCATTATCTCTCTGATTCCCTCTTCTTTATCGTCCTTATTAATATCATACACTTTCTTTGGTGATTTGTACAAGAGAAAAAATTTGTGTTTTTTATTAATGGAGAAAAGTAATTAGATGTAATAACATATCAAACGGCAAGATTAGAATCATCACAAAAAATCTCAAAGACACAAAAAAATCTGATACAATTTTTGACAAAATCTGACAAGAAAAAAAATTGACACAAAATTCTGACACAATAAAAAAAAATCTGATACAAATTTTTGACACAAAAATCTGACAAGAAAAAAAAAATCTGACACAAAATTCTGACACAATAAAAAAATCTGACTGACACAAAAATCTAAAAAATCTGACACAAAAATCTGACACAAAAAAAAATCTGACACAAATTTTTGACACAAAAATCTGAGAAAAAAAATCTGACAAACTAGGAAAAGGACGAAACCGCAGATGAAGAAGAATATGAAAAGAAGAGACAGGGAAAAATCACAAAGAAATGAAGAGAAAAAGAAGAAGAAAAAAAAAGGTCAATTATATGAACCGAAAAAGACTCAAAAGGAACAGAGAAGATCAAAAGAAAATCGAAGAGAAAGAAAGAAAAAAAAAAAAAAAAAAAAAAAAGTATATATGGCTGTCAGAATGATCTTACCTTACCTCACCCCCCACCCTTACCCCCCATAACCCCCCACCATCACCCCTCCTACCCCCCACCCCCCCCAAAAAAAAAAACACCATCACCCCTCCTACCCCCCCCTACCCCCCCCCAAAAAAAAAAAAAAACAGAAAAAAAGCAAAAAAAACACGAAATGAGTCGATCGCCAATAGGAGAGCGGACTCCATCCCAGACCCGAAAAAGACACTAAAGTTATAATTGTGGAGCGAAACCCCATAACTCCCCGGTTTATGGCAGCGTCTCCCATCACACGAATACCCGACTGTGGATTTTCTTTTCCTCGTCGGGGACAACTCAGCGGGTTCTGTGGGAGCTGTGTTTAAAGGGGCTTTTTTTTTTATTTATTTTATGTTTTTTTTTTTTTTTTTTTTTTTTTTTTTTTTTTTTTTTTTTTTTTTTTTTTTTTTTTTTTTTTTTGAGGATGAGGACTTGTCTCTTGGGGGTTGGGGTGGGAGGAGGGATAGGGTATGGGGTGGGGTGGGGGGTGAGGAGGTGTGTGTGTGTGTGTGTGTCGTGTGTGTGTGTGTGTGTGTGTGTGTGTGTCTGTGTGTGTGTGTCTGTGTGTGTGTCTGTGTGTGTGTGTGTGTTGTGTGATATTTATGTGTGGTTTGGTTATAAGTGATTGCTGCTGTTCTTGTGGCAAAAAAATAATTATAATAATAAATAAATGATAATAAAAAAAACTAAAATCATTACCATCCTTGATAATGGTAATTATAAGACATCATATATATATATATATATATATATATATATATATATATATTATATATATATATATATATATATATATATATATATATATATATATAAACACACGCACACACATTTCTCTGCGTGTTTAATGTAATACATTTTCAATTTTGTATTTCAGAGTATACACAGCGCTATCATAATAGATCTATTATGACCCACACAATATAGTAATAAATTTATAGTTTACAAGAAAGTTATTGGTGCTGTACTTGCAGATATATGTAAAAATAAAATAAATAAATAATATATATATATATATATATATATATATATATATATATATATATATATATATATAATTTATCTATCTATCTATATGTATATACATTTATATACATATACATAATATGTACACGCACACACACATACTGTTATACTATATATATATATATTATATATATATATATATATATATATATATATATATATATATATATATATATAATATATATATATATATATATATATATATATATATATATGCATATATATGCATATATATATATATATATATATATATATATATATATATATATATATATATATATATATATATATATATATATATATACATACAACCACACACCACACACACACACACACACACACACACACACACACACACACACACACACACACACACACACACACACACACACACACCACACACAACACACACACACACACACACACACACAACACACACACACACACACACACACACACACACAACACATACACACACACACACAATACACACAACACACACATATATAATATATTACATATTATATATATATATATATATATATATATATATATATATATATATATATATATATATATATATATAATGCGTGTTTGTATATATAATATTATATATATATATATATATTATATACCTATATATGTGTGTGTGGTGTGTGTGTGTGTGTTGTGTGTGTGTGTGTGTGTGTGTGTGTGTGTGGTGTGTGTGTGTGTGTGTGTGTGTGTGTGTAACACCACAGTGTGTGTGTATGTGTGTTTCCATGGATGGATGGATTGTGTGTGTAAGCTCATATACATAGGCCTATATACAACATAGACAAAGGCCTTTGCTACCTCCACTCCCCCCCCCCCCAAGAAAAAAACTGTTCTCCATATTCAAATAAACTTCCCTTAAAAAAGAAAAAAAATGGAAGGAAGGAAGAGAAAGGAAGAAAAAGGAGTCCAATTTACTCCCTGGAAAGATAGAGCAGCGAACGAAACACGTGGCAAGATAGAGAGAGAGAGAAGGAAAGAAGGTGTAAGGAGATAAGAACCGGAGAGTGTGCGTCTGACGTGGAAATTTATGAGGTTCGAGCAGAGAGGGAGATGCGAGGGAGGGGAGGGGGAGGGGAGGAGAGGAGAGGAGGAAGGAGGGGGGAGGGGGAGAAGAGAAAGGAGGGGGAGGGGGAAGAGGAGGAAGGAGGGGGGAAGGGAGGGAGGGAAGGAGGGGGAGGGGGGGAGAGGAGAAAGGAGGGGAAGGGAGATGCGAGGGAGGGGTGGGGAGGGGAGGGAGGAAGGAGGGGGAGGGGGGGTAGGTTGATACGAGGGAGAGGAAGAGAGGAAGGATAAGGGGGGGTGAGGGAGGGGGGAGGGAGATGCGAGGGAGGGGAGGGGAGGAGGAGGAAGAAGGGGGGGGGAGAGTTGATACGAGGGAGAGAAGAGAGGAAGGATAATGGGGGGAGGGGGAACTGTGAGGGAGGGGGAGAGGAGGAAGGAGGGGGGGAGGGAGGAAGGAAGGAAGGGGGGGAGGGAAATGCGTGAGAAGGGGAAAGATGTGTGGGAGGGGGAGAGAAGGAAGGAGGGGTGAGGGTGAGTTTAGGGAGGGGAACGAGGGGGTGGGAGATGTCTGGAGGGAGGAGAAAGGAGAGAGAGAGGATGTTGAGAGGGGAGGGAGATATGAAGGAGGTGAGAGAGGGAGGAAGGAAGGAGGATGAGATATATGGGTGGGTGAGGGGTGATGTGGTGGAGGCGGGGGGAGATGTGGAGTGAAGGGAGAGGGGTGGTGATGTGTGTGTCGGGGGGGGGGGAGGAGAAAGGAGTAGGGAGGGAGTTGTGAGAGGGTAGGGAGGGGGAAGGGGGATAAGTTGTGGGGGGGGGGAGAAAGGATGGGGAGGGAGAGACGTGTTTGGAGAGGAGATGTGTCCAGAAGAGAAAGGGTGGGGAGGGATGGGGTGGGGGGGAGAGGGAGTTGTGGGGAGAGGAGGAGGGGGGGGGGGGAGGAGGAACTATTGTTGGAGGGGGAAATAAGTGAAGGAGATGTGTAGGTAGAAAGAATAAAGAGTAGGAGGAGGAGGAGGAAAGTGAGAATGGAAGAAGGAGAGAGAAGACAGAGGAAGAAGAAATTCAGAGTAAGAAGCCTAAAAAAAGAAAAATAGAGTAAAAGGATAAAAAAAAGAAAAAAGAAAAGAAAAAAAGAATCAGGGAAGTGAAGTAATAAGAACAGAATAAGAAGAAGAAACACATGCAAAAGTTGAGGTCAGAAAAAGGTCGAAGAAGGGTGGGGGTTAGGGGTCGGGAGGGGAAGAGGAGGGGGGGGGGGGGGTCAAGGGGGGAGGGAGTCAAGGGGTAAGGATATTATCATCTTCGAGAGGGTCAGCGAGAGGGGGCGCCATAGGCCTCCCAAGGACATAGGCCTAGGTCATGTCGGCAGGTGGAAAGCTCAGACATTTTGGAGAGTCGTTCGGCCTCGGTTGGCTCGCGTCGGTTCCCGCTGTCTGTCTGTCTACCTGTCTATCCCTCGATTCTTCTCTGTCTCTCTCTCTCTTATTATCTACCTGTCTATCTATCCTTCTCTGTCTCTTCTTATCTCTTTATTATCTATCTCTGTTTCTATCCCTCGAATTCTCTCGTCTCTCTCTCTCTCTCTATCTATTATCTACCTGTCTATCTCTATGTCTATCCTTCTATCCCTCTCTTCTCTGTCTCTCCTCTCTCTTTATCTATCCTACCTGTCTATCCCTCGATTCTTCTCTGTCTCTCTGCTCTCTATCTGTCTGTCTACCTGTTCTATCCCTCGATTTCTTCTCTGTCTCTCTCTCCTCTATCTTATCTATCCTATCTATTCCCTCGATTCTTCTCTGTCCTCTCTCTTTCTCTCTATTTATCTATCTATTGTCTTATCCCTCGATTCTTCTCTGTCTCTCTCTCTCTCTTCTCTAAGTCTATCTATCTACCTGTCTATCGCCTCTGCTTTTTCTCTCTCTTTCTATCTATCTATCTATCTATCTATTCTATTATCCCTTCGATTCTTCCTCTGTCTCTCTCTCTTCTCTTCTGATCTATCTACCTGTCTATCCTGCGATTCTTCTCTTCTCTCTCTCCTATCTGTCTGTCCTATCCGTTCATCCTCATTCTTCTCTGTCTCTCTCTCTTCTCTATCTAATTCTATCACCTGTCTATCCCTCGATTCTTCTCTGTCTACTCTTCTCTCTAATTTATCTATTCTACCTGTCTATTCCTCGATTCTTCTCTGGTCTCTCCTCTCTCGTCTCTATCTATTCTATGCTACTATCTGTCCTAACCTGTCTATCGCCTCGATTCTTCTCTGTCTCTCTCGTCTCTCGTCTGCTCTATCTGTCTATCCCTCGATTTTCTTTGTCTCCTCTTCTCTGCTATCGTCTACCTGTCTATCTCCTCGATCTTCTTCTGTCCTCTCCTCTCTATCTATCTAGTCTACCGTGTCTACCTGTCTGATCCCTTGATCTTCTTGTCTACTCTCTCTCTCTCGTGTCTATCTATATACCTGTCGTTTGTCTCTCTCTCTCTGTCCTATCTATCTATTGTCTATCCTGTCTACCCTCGATTATTTCTTTGTCCTCTCTCTCTACTTTATCTATTCTACCTGTCTATCCCTCGATTCTTCTTTGTCTCTCTCTCTCTCTCTATTATCTACCTGTCTTATTCCCTGCTTTTTCTATATCTATCTACCTGTCTATCCCTCGATTCTTTCTCTGTCGCTCTCTATCTTCTGTTACCTGTCTATCCCTCGATTCTTCTACTGTCCTCTCTCTCTCTATTTATCTATCTACCTTGTCTATTTCCCTCGATTCTTCTTGTCTCTCTCTCTCTTTATCTATCGTACCTGTCTATCCCCCTTGAATTCTGTCCTCTGTCTCTCTCTCTCTCCATCTCTATCTGTCTACCTGTCCTATCCTCGATTCTTCACTGTCTCTCTCTCTTTTATCTATCTATCACCTTCTATCCCTCGATTCTTCTTGTCTCTCTCTCTCTCTCTCTGTCTAATCTATCTACCTTTCTATCCCTCATTGTTTGTCTCTCTCTCTCTCTCTATTCTGCTGAGCTTGTCTATCCCTCGATTTCCTTCTCTGCCCTCTCTCTCTCTCTAGTATCTATCTACCTGTCTATCCTCGCTTTTTCTCTCCTCCTTTTCTATCTATCTATCTATCTCTAGCCTCTGTCTA
>NW_020872239.1:121422-123922 GCF_003789085.1 Penaeus vannamei
ATATAATAAAACTAGTAACATTTCTATCATAAATTGACTGTATATAAGAGATGCCAACCTCCATCGTTTAAAATTATTACGGCAATCAACATGAAAATAAAGTTAGCGATTCGACGCATGAACGAATACGGAAATTAATAGATTGGTAAAAGAATATATAATTAGATGAATGAATAAACTCGAAAATATAGATAGATAGATAGATAATTGAATTAGAAAAAAAATCTGTACATGAATAAATTAGATAGATAAATAATGAGAAATAAATTATTCTGTACAGGAATAAATAGATAAATAGATAAATAGAACAATGAAGATATCAACTTCAACCAACTAAAACAACAAATAACAATACTAAAAGAAAAACAAAAAATAATAATAATTTAACAAGAAAACGTCTCTCAAGCAAGAAAAGTGCATGACAGACAAGTGCATGACACCAAGAAAATATTAGAGACATCGAAGACCTTTGATGACGTCACAGCTTTTGGCTCTCAACTGGATAGACTCCTTGACCCTTTGAGTTGCCGTTTGTGATTTTTATTTTAATTTATGATGATTTTAATGATGATGAAGATGGTGATGATATTGGTATTAATGATAAAACTATTGATACTAATTTTAAAAAGATGTCATGATAACAGCGGGATCCTTTATATAGAATGATAATACTGGAAATAATCATAACGTCGCTGATAATGTTAATCATACTAAAGACGATAATGATGATGGTAATTATATCATCAATATTAGCATTGTGTCATACTGTAAATATGGTGAATATATACATGTATTTGTTTATATATATGTATACATGTAGAAAAGGGTATGGATGAGACTGGATATCTCCACAATACGAGATGTATTTGGCCGGTTTCGATTACGTCTTTGTCAGAAATACATACATAAGAGAAAATACATAGCATATATATATATATACTACATGGGAGCTGGTAGATCACCTGACGACTGTGACCTCGCACTCGTTACACGCATAATTGCAGCCGCGACCTTGGACACTTTAAACCTGCCCGATGCGGTGTTCATGTTCTTCTCTGTCGCGATGTATGCAGCTTCCATGACCTTCCTTTTATGTTTACTCAATCCTTCATGGATTACTTCGGCTTCCTTCCAGTTCGGTAGATGTCCAGCTTCATCTACACCAACTACCAAGGCACTGGAAGTCCTGTGGTGACGGACGTCGGCTCGATGTTCGATGATCCTGGTGTTGAAGCCTCGTCCCGTTTCGCCAAAATGGGCCTTATTGCAAACCGCTGCAGAGTAATGTGTATACTGCGCGGTTGGGGCTGCTTTTTCGACTGCTGTTTCTGCGCTCAGAGGCCTCTCTCTGAGGCAAATCCTGGCCTGCTCTTCATCATGGAGACATTAGAAAGGTACAACTACAGGGATATAATCGGCAGGAATCCAACGATACCAAAATCGTCGATATTGGAGAGGCGAAGGTAATATAGAAAATTACCATATACATATATACATATANCCCCATGGCGAGGCCAGCTGATTTGCTGTACTGGGCATGTCCCCAGCGAACTCGAAGAAGGCCGAAGTCCCACACAGACAAACTCACGAGGGCTTATGAAAGGTGGTGCTTTGGGCCAAGTGGGGAAGTTTCGTCATGCTACCTATGGTAAGGTCCGCGGTTGACCGTTGTGCGTGCTCGTGTGACTGCCTTACTCGTGATATAGCGCTGCCATCGTGTGGGTACATTGTAGTATAAGAAGGATTTTAAGGACGTCAAACTAGGTGCCAGTTTTTATTTTTTATATACAGAACCGCTGCAGACGTCTGATGAGGTCCGCAGAGTTCTTCAGTGGTGAGAATCACTGATGACTCCATGGCGGCGGAGAGGGGTTTCGCGCAACACTTCGCGCAGGCGATGGGAGCGGCTGCGCAAATGGCCAGAGCGTGATCGGTCTGCATCGCAACAGCCTGGCTTGTGTACATTCGGGGGAGACCGTCTCATGGACGGGTTGCGGGGGCCTCCTGCCAGCTATGGTGAAGGGCAAGCCCTTTCCCCTTAGCCGACGCGCAGGAGTACGTCCTCGCGCTTGCTTCTTAAAGCACTGGCAGCTTCCATCTTACCCTCGCCTTTCTGTCACTTTCGCTGTAAGACAGAGCCATGCCGGGAGTTAAATCGTTCATTTTATATATATAGTCAGTCTTGATTGTTGTTATGCGATAAGTACTGACTATATATATAAAATGAACGATTTTACTTTTCCGTATGGCTTCTGTTTACAGGAAAGTGACGAAAGGCGAGGGTAAGATGGAAGCTGCCAGGTTTAAGAAGAAGGCGAGGGACGTACTCCTGCGGTCGGCTAAGGGGAAAGGCTTGCTTCACCTGCTGGAGGAGGCCCCCCGCAACCGTCCATGAGAGGTCTCCCGAAGGTACACAAGCAGGTGTGCCGATGAGACCGATCACGTCTGGCATTGGCAGCGCTCCCCATCGCCTGGCGAAGTGTTTGGCGAAACCCCTCTC
>NW_020872239.1:141422-148922 GCF_003789085.1 Penaeus vannamei
TGATTGGTTACCATTAGCTGAAAACCAAATGGACCCTGTAGCCCCATGGGATTCTTTTATGTGTGAAATACTTGATTCAGCTCGGGAGTCTATTGGTGAATGTCTGAGGTCAAGGAAGAATTTCGACTAGCTGGAGACATTCGAGGCCACAGATGCGTGTTCCATGGCTTGTCTGAACAGCAATCAGGATTTGCGTTGTTCCCTGATGCGAAGGGCTCAGACTCCACTGAGAAGGAATAAGGAACAGTTCAGCAATATTTTTGCAGAGGATGTAGAAGGCCAATTCCTACCAAATCCTGATAAAACTGAACTCCAATCCCTTCTCACAGACGACAGAAGTCCGTTCGGTGGATGGATGGATCATCTCAGATCATATTGGGATTCGCAAAAGTTGGGCTGAGCGTTTTGAGCATTTGTATCAAGTAGACCCCCAGCAGTTAGTCCAAATACTAGCCATGTACCTATCCCTTTGCCTGACCCACCCATCAGTGAAGATCCTCTACCCTGACTGAGGTTAGGGAGGCAGTCTCTAAGCTGAAAGGTGTGAAAGCTGTAGGAATATGTGATAAACCAGCTGAACTGCCAAAGGCTGGGGGTTAGCCTATGGCTGCCATCTGACAGTCCTGTTCCATTCCCCCTGACCTGTTGAGGGATGTGGGTATCCTTCTCTGGAGGAGGAAAGGGAATGAGGCATCACATTACTCAGTATACCAGGTATGGTTTTCGCCCAAATTCATCTAAAATGGAGCTGCAACCACCCACTGAGGCGCCGAAGACCGGAGCAATATGGCAGGTCCTCAATAGACCATATCCTAGCGTTTTGAGTCATTGTAGAACATCGTCGTGGGTTCTGTCGTGGCCTACTCACGGCCTTTATCTACCTCAAGAAGGCGTTTGATTCAGTGCATCGCAAATTTTGGGAGATCCAGAGACTTTGGGGAATTCTAACATGGATTATTGGTTTAATAGCAAGCCTACATACTGGTATTGAATGTGCTGTAAAGTGTGACGGGGGCCTGTCGAGCTTCTTTCCTGTTAACTCAGGAGTGAGGCAAGGCTGTACCTTTGCAAAAAACACTTTTTAGTACATGCATGACTAGATAATTAACAAAACTACTATCCACAGTCAGTGTGGAGCAACACTGGCCAATATCAAGGTCATGGATCTTGACAATGCCGATGTTGCGATTCCATTTGAATCTCTGGAATCTGGTAGCGGCTCTCGGTGCATTCAGCTATGAGGCAAAGCCCCAAGTCTTACAGGTCTTTTAGACCAAGACCAAGATCCAAGATTTTTCTAAGAGAACCTGTTCAGTCTAGACGTGCTTGTGGCAAGGATACTGAAGTCACAGAGAGCTTTACATACCTTAGTAGGGCAGTCCATGACTCTGGGCTGTCAGACCAGCATATCAATAGACAGAGTGGTTTGGCAGTAGAAGTCATGAATTCAGTTAACATCATTATTCATTTGGAGATGCTTCACCTATGCAGAACTAAGTTATGTGACCGCCAACTCAGGCTATACGGGCACCTAGCTCGTTTCCCTGTGGATGACCCTGCCCATCAGGTTGTCTCTTTACGAGAGAATCCTGCGTGGTGGTGGCCCATGAGAAGACCTAGGAAGTAGTGGCTTGGGCAGCTCTACCAGACTTGCTTGAAGAATTAGAGATTGGCTGAGGACCTGCCTGGCGACTCGCCATGAGAGACCTCCGTGGCTGGAAGCGAAGGGTGGATGCAGCTATACTTTGATGATATATGTATATATATATATGCATATGCATATTTATGTAAGCCTATATAAATACACTACTGTCCAAAATTAACCGGCCACCTTAACAATTTACGTCTAATCCTGTTTCATTTCTAACAACTTAGTACTGAATCAAGCCAGATAATATGGATGAAATATTGTCAACAATTCATTATCAAGTGAATTTTAAACGTATCAAGCTTATTTCTAACAGGTTTTGTGCTTTTTTAGATTTTCTTTGTTGTTTTGACTCTAAAAGTTAACCTGAGTACAAAAAATTTTGGTCAACTTGAGGAGGAAAAACTCGCCAGAAAGCCTCTTTTGTATGAAGCCTCGCTTTCAGTGGGATTCTTGTTGCCTGGATACATCAGATTTCTTACGTTCCAGCGATTTCCATCTACTTTTTGTCGGATTTATTACATTTTTCCAGGATTTTTCTGGTAAGTACAGATTTTCATCAATAGATTTACGCTTTCTTTTTGTTCTTTGAAGATACAGTTTGTGTCAGGTATCATTATCCTGTTGAAAGATTGCCTCTCCCTGATTGAAATGATGGGGAAGAGATAGTACAGCACTGTATTCAAAGATTTTTACGTAATGATCCCCACTGAAAGTCCCATCTACCTTAAAGATACGACACCTTTTCTTGTAATGATGCCCCACACCAATATGCCACCACCTCCATGTTCTAATTTGGGGTTTAGGCATTCAGGAAGGTATTATTCTCTTTCTAAACAAAACAGGCCCGTCACTAAATAAATATCTGCTTTCATAACTGAAACCAACTTTGTCCCAGTCATATTCATTGTGCTCAACTGCCCAATCTAACCTTTTCTTCCTTGCCTTGTCAGTCAACAGTGGCTTTTTCTTGACTCTATTGCACTTCAGACCACTTTCCAGGTCTTCCTCTGACTGTCCTTGTACTTACTTCAGTGTTGAAAGTTTCTCTGGTTATTTAACAGTGAATTCGATATTTGTCTTCTATTTCTCAAAGCCTCTTTAATGATGACTCTGGCTTCTCTGTCTCTTGTTCTTTTTTTTCTTCCTCTGCCTTCCCTGTCCTTTACTGTACCAGTTTCTCTGTGCTTCTACACTATTGCCTGCACTGTAGATCTTGCAACTTGCATTTTCTGAGCTATTTTGTTGCAGCTGTTTCATACTCCATGTAGTACAACAACTCTCACTGTCTTCCATGCTCAGTCTAGTTATAGGTGCCATGTTCTAAAACAAACCCAAGTCCATATTAAAAAGGCCTAGACAAATAAAAACTGTTTTTAGGTAATAAGTCGATCAGTTTAAAGCAAACTGTAGCTTCAAAGAACAAAAAGCATAAAGCTATTGATGAAAACATGTACTTATCAGAAAAATCCAGAAAAAATGTAATAAATTCGACGACAAATAGATGGAAATCGCTGGAACGTGCTCAGTGAGCAAGTATTCAGATGTGTCCAGGCAATAGGAATCCCACTGAAAGCGAAGCTCCATACAAAAGAGGCTTTCGGGCGAGTTTTTCCTCCTTTCTGTACTCAATTGTAACTTGTAGAGTCAGAACAAAAAAAAAAAAATAATAATAAATAAAATAATAATAATAATAAAAAATAAATAAATAAATAAACAGAAATAAGCTTCACACGTTTAAAATTCACTTAAGGAATTGTTGACAACATTTCACCCATAGTATCTGGCTTGATTTAGTGTTAACCGAGTTATTGGAAAATGAATATATAGATAGATAGATAGATATAGATATAGATATAGATATAGATAGATAGATAGATAGATATAGATATATGTATATATATGTATATATATATATATATATATATATATATATATATATATATATATATATATATATATATATGTGTGTGTGTGTGTGTGTGTGTGTGTGTATACATATATATATATATATATATATATATATATATATATATATATATATATATATATATATATATATATATATATGTATGTATATATATACGTATATATATATATATATATATATATATATATATATAATATATATATATATATAATATATATGTATATATATATAATATATATATATATATATATATATATATATATATATATATATATATATATATATATATACATATACACACACACACACACACACACACACACACACACACACACACACACACACACACATATATATATATATATATATATATATATATATATATATATATATATATATATACATATATACATATATATATATATAATATATATATATATATAATATATATATATATTTACTTATCTATTTAGATATATAAATATATATATGTATATAAATACACGCATATATATATATATATATATATATATATATATATATAATATATATAATATATAATATATATATATATATCCATGTATATATTTATTTATATTTATATCAATATATATAATATGTATATCTACATATATATATATTTTTATTTTATATATATATATATACAATTATATATATATATATAATATATATATATATATATATATATATATATATATATATATATATATACGTGTGTGTGTGTATGTATACATGTATATGAATGCATGCAAACCAAAAACCATCCCCTGGAGAGCGAGAGGCGATCGCCGTCCCGAGGAAACGCCGCAGGGGGGGGGGATGATGGATATGAACGTACCTCTCACACACACGCCAACAGGGTTTCCCGAGGCTGAACGTCGAAGGAACCGGCGAGAAAGGTGACGAAAAGCTGGGTACGGTTTGCAGAGACGCGTGTAGTGCAATGATAAAAATGAAACGAATATGCGGTTAAAAATAAGCGAAATAGGGACTAGGGGTGGACGGAGAGAAGGTAAAGGCAGAAACAATAATGATAATAAGGAGACCTGTAATAGGTTCATTCCGGCGTAATATTTTGAATACTTTGATAGTATCATACTAATATAAATGACGATGATAATACTCCTAACATTAATCACTGAGAGTGATAGTGATGCAGAAGAAGAATGATGATGATAATGATCATGATAATAATAATTATAATAATAATGATAATGATGATAATAATAATTATTATGATAATAATAATAATGATGATATTGATAATAATAACAAAAATAATATTGATGATGATGATAACGTATGCACTTCCAATGAATATGTTTTCAGAAGTAATATGCGAACGGACGAAACAGAAATAAAATTGATAGTGATGAATGATACTGTTAACAATAATAATGTAAATAATGATAATGCCTATAATAATGGTAATGATAATAACAATAATGATAATAGCAATAATAATAATGATAATAATAATAATAATATTAATAATAATAATAATAGTAATGATAATAATAATGATAATAATAGTAATAATAATAATGATAATAGTAATAATAATAATAATAATCATTATTATTATTGCAATGATGATGTTAACAATAATAATGATAGTAATGATAATAATGATAGTAATAACAATGGTAATAGTAATGATAATAACGATGATGATAATAATGATAATAGCAATAACAATGAGAAAAATAATGGTAAAATACTGTTACTGCTACTACTACTACTACTAATGATAATAATAATGATAATGATAATAGTAATAATAACACATTCATAACAAAATAATAAATTAATAATAACAGTAATAGTAATGATAATAATGACAACAACAACAACAATAATAATAATAATAATAATAATAATAATAATGTTAATAACCAATTAATAACAAAATGATAAATGAATAGTAATACTAAAAAGAATAATGATAATAATAATAATAATAATAATAATAATAATAATAATAATAATAAAATAATAATATAATAATAATGATATGATAAAATGATAATAATAATATTAATATTCATTATCATTCATTATTCATACTACTAATGAAAATAATCATGATAACACTAAGAAAGAAGAAAACAAAAACAAGAGTAATAAGGTCACATATTTTTTTTCTTCTCTTTCTTTCTTTTTTTTTGAATAGCGGGTGATAATGAAATGGCGGAAGGAAAAAATCCCCAGCTCCCAAATAGACACGTGTACCTCAGAAGGAAAGGAATGTGCCAGTTCCAGCTCCACCTCGAGGAAGTACGATTCTGTCTTACGGAGGTGAATGAAAACAGACAAAGAATTCTTTCAATCAGAACTTGGTATTTTGGAAACCAAAATAAAAAGAATATTCGCGATAGACAATAGACATGACATGACACGTGAGAGTAAGGTATTTCCGCCAAATATATTTTATTCTTTTTTGATGACGGGAGAAACGGTACCATTACACAATGAATCATTGAGACATTGATTTTTATTTATATTTTTGCTATTTCTTTCGCGGGTGTCACAATATCGGCGGGAAATTAGAATGAAAAATATTCAGGATTTTCACTTTTTTTTTTTTTTCCTGGAAATAAATGTCGGCGGGCCCGCTATCTAAGAAAAAAAAATGTTGTGGCCTAATGGCAATACCAGTAATAATACAACGCAAATGGAGACATGCACAGCAACAACAACAAATACAACACAAATACTGAAAGCAAAGGTAGGAATAATTGTAATAAAATTCATGATGCTGATGCACCTGGAATTCATTGACAACAGTAATAATATCACCACTAACGACAGCGTCAACGATAATAGCTATAATCAAGGTAACAGCAGCAATAATAACACTGACGATGAAGACAATTGCAGCAGCGAAAGCAAACATTAATACCCTTTACCACAGGGACAAAGAACAACGAAAACCGTTATTGAACAAAGAATAAGTTCAAATATTTGCAAACTCTCATTGCCAAAGACCAAGAAAATTGAATAACTAGGTTAACAAATAATGCAATACTATGGAAACAGTTCAGTTGTATTCTACGCCTTTACTCAAATGCTCTGACTAAACACAAGTACATACAATAAGAAACGGAAAAAACTTGAATTATGTACCAATCATGTTGACTTACAACGTACACACAAATTTATTAGCTTGTCGTAGTGAGGGAGATGGAGGGAGACTTAGATACGGTCCCTGTGAACACGCCAGGTGTTTAAGATCTGGCAGAGAGAAACCCAAGACTGTATAGTCTTTGGTGAAACTTTTTGAAGGAAAATGCAGATTTGAGAAGTTGTAAATACAATTTACTAAACGTCGTATAAGATTGCAAAGTATTTTTTAAACATTAGTTTGAGTAAAACGAGAAAATAAATTAATAATATTGAATCAGACGATTCTCATTAATCATCAAGAAAAATTATCAATAAAGCTGGTGTTTATTGAATATACGCAACAAGTTTACAATCTGTCGGAGAAAATACAGACGTAACTGGAATACTTGACTCTTAGCTTCGTAAATACATTTGCTATGCACAAACGCACACAAATCAACAACTGTCTGACAACGAGCAGTTGAATTTCTTCTTTGACGGAGCAGGGCCCGCGCGAGGAACAATCATTTCACAGACACAAACATTTCCATGAAAATCGATGAACGTTGTTAATCAAATAGTTTAATGGATAAGCGCGTTGAATTATGTAATAATCAAACATGATTTAATTGCCAAATATGTTGCGAATTATTGCAAAAGAAATATATACCGCAAGGATAAGAATAGAAATGAATGATCATTGGAGAAATATCAAAATTAATAAACAAATTAAAGGGACTGTATATAAAGAATAAATTACAAATAGAAAGACAGGTAAACAGATGAAGAGAAAGTG
>NW_020872239.1:163922-171422 GCF_003789085.1 Penaeus vannamei
ATATAAAAGTAATAATAAATAGTAATTGTATATAGATAATGATAAATAATTAATATTAATATGAATATAGATGTATAATAATTTATAGTAAATATGAAATATCTATGATTATTATAATATTATATATATAAACATATATACTATGAAATCAATGATAGATATAAATAAATAATATATATATATTATACATATATGTATATATAAGTTATATATAATAATTAATATATAATATATAGATATTAATATTTAATATAATTAATATATTAACAATAAATTAATTAATTAGTGATAAATAGAATATACATATACATAACAATACTTAATAATATACTAAGAAAGTAAAGAATGATTAATATAATACACAAATATAATGATAACATAATCAAATACAACAATATTAAGATAGAATCTATATATATAAATATTAATATATACATACATGACATACATATAATATATATAGCTAAAAAAGAAACAACAAAGATAAAGTAATATATATATTAATATATATATATATATATATATATATATATTTATTACACATCTATATGTATATATATATATATATATATATATATATATATATATATATATATATATATATATATATTATATATATATATATATATATATATATATATATATATATTAATATATATATATATATATATATATATATATATATATATATATATATATATATATATATATATATATATATATATATATATATATATATATATATATATATATATATATATATATATATATATATATATATATATATATATATATATATACATATACATATATATATATATATATATATATATATATATTATATATATATATATATATATATATATATATATATATATATATATATATATATATATATATATATATATATATATATATATATATATATCTATGTATTTATGATATTTCAAGATAAGCATCATTAAATATCATAGACTGATCGTAATAAAAGACTTACCGAACAGTTGCGGAACTTGTTGATGTACTTGGTGTCTCCTGTAGCTCTTGCCAGCGAATCTTGGACGGGAATTGCGAATGAAAAGTGTTGCAAGAAAACTATGACAATGCGCCAGCGGACACGGCCCTGAGGGTGAAACCCAGCTTTGCCACCTTCCTTATATTTCCTTATATATATATATATATATATATATATATATATATATATATATATATATTATATATATATATATATATATATATATATATATATATATATGTATATATAGAGAAGGGCTTTCGTTTCTGTGTACTGTTTCATGTCATTTTACTACTTTCATTCCTACGTAAATCAGCTGACTCAACAGAAGTAGGACTGAAGATCTCGTAAATCAATAAGACTTTAATAACATGTTCGTGAGGATACTTGGTGATCAGGGAAAAGCAGGTGATAGAGTACCTGCTTTCCGTCTCTCATGGAATATCCCAGTATGTAATATGATCTATGTCTTTCTATATGCATAGATGTGTGTGCTAGTTTATGCATATGTATGTAAGGATGTATTCATAAGTATACTTTGTGTTGTATCTTCATGGGAAAAGAGATAGCAGTTTCTATCGCAGTTTCATATATCAATGTAATTCCATGACATTCCTATTAACACTGCAACGAACAGAATCTCTGCAGTGAAAAAAATAAGGAAAGAGAAGAAGAGACCAGAACCAGATAGTGGCAAAGGACTCCTGTTTCCCAGCACACCCACAGAAGTGTGTGGTGGTTTATTAAAAAATACGATTCATAATACAAGTGTCATGAATCTACACATACGTATAAAGGATATGTGAAAAAAAATGTTCTCCTCAATCTTTTCTTCCCTCTCCCTTCCTATTTTGACGCAGCTAGCAGATAATCCCAACGCCGGGGAATGGGTGGGGGTTGACTGTAATATTTATGCATATTTCAAAAGAGAAGGGAAGCCGTTACAGAGATGAAGAGTGCATAACAGAGCGAGAGAACCCTGATGCTGTGATGTTTGTGAGAGGAATGAACAGTAGAGGAAACACAGCTTTGAAGGCAAACTGCTCTTACTTTTGGAATGAAGTTGCCAGGCAATGTGGAAATAACTGCAATGGCGAAAGTCTGGATATTCCGGATGAGCTAAAGGACTCGACTTCATACTTTGAAGATCCTGCGATATGGTTCAGCAGCGTAGTATTTTTCTTGATACATTTATTTTCTTGATGCTTCTGACTAACTACACCCAGCGTCATCTTCTTGGACGCAGTCTGCCTACGTTACGAATACGCAGTTCTGTTGCATCAGTTAAAGGAGTTGCGTAAAGCATCAGTTAATGCAGTGCCCCGTGCAGCATAGATATTGCAAACGCCATCAAGGCAGGACGAATCATTGCCGTCTTACGTCAACTCGAAATCCAAATAAAGAAGTCGAAGAGGAGGAGGAGGAGCATAAAGAGGAGGTGGAGGCGGAGGAGGAGAGGAGGAGGAAGAGGAAGAGGAAGAAGATAAAAAAGAGAAGAAGGAAGAGGAGGAGGAGGAAAAAAGAATAAGAGCAAGTAGAAAATTAAAATGAAATTCATCGCTTTAGAAATTACCCCAAATCCTGCAGAATATTTTATTCGTAATAGAAAATCTTTATTGGTATAAAAGAAAGAAAGAAACAGCTTGAAAAGGAGATAGCGTTAGAGAACCGGAACTATTTCAAAAGATATACCATTGCATATCTACCAAAGAAGGATTGTCTTTTTTCAATTATGAGGACAGAAGATAGGAAGAGTAGGGAGGAAGGATTCACTCCCCCTCCTTGTCTTTTCCCCACCCTCTCTCTTTCTCTCTCTCCCTCCCTCCTCCCTACCACCGCGGCAGAGCCACACCTCGATCTCAAACCTCGCGAAACCCAAATCGACCCTGAAGCCTTGCGAAACCCAAATCGACCCTGAAGCCTTGCGAAACCCAAATCGACCCTGAAGCCTTGCGAAACCCAAATCGACCCTGAAGCCTTGCGAAACCCAAATCGACCCTGAAGCCTCGCGAAACCCAAATCGACCTGAAGCCTTGCGAAAACCCAAAATCGACCCTGAAGCCTTGCGAAACCCAAATCGACCCTGAAGCCTTGCGAAACCCAAATCGACCCTGAAGCCTTGCGAAACCCAAATCGACCCTGAAGCCTTGCGAAACCCAAATCGACCCTGAAGCCTTGCGAAACCCAAATCGACCCTGAAGCCTTGCGAAACCCAAATCGACCCTGAAGCCTTGCGAACCCAAATCGACCCTGAAGCCAAACCCAAATCGACCCTGAACCTTGCGAAACCAAATCGACCCTGCGAAACCCAAATGAAGCCTGCGAAACCCAAATCGACCCTGAAGCCTTGCGAAACCCAAATCGACCCTGAAGCCTGCGAAACCCAAATCGACCCTGAAGCCTTGCGAAACCCAAATCGACCCTGAAGCCTTGCGAAACCCAAATCGACCCTGAACCTTGCGAAACCCAAATCGACCCTGAACGAAACCCAAATCGACCCTGAAGCCTCGCGAAACCAAAATCGACCCTGAAGCCGAAACCCAAATCGACCCTGAAGCCTTGCGAAACCCAAATCGACCCTGAAGCCTTGCGAAACCAAATCCTGAAGCCTTGCGAAACCCAAATGAAGCCTTGCGAAACCCAAATCGACCCTGAAGCCTTGCGAAAACCCAAATCGACCTGAAGCCTTGCGAAACCCCAAATCGACCCTGAAGCCTTGCGAAACCCAAATCGACCCTGAAGCCCTTGCGAAACCCAAATCGACCCTGAAGCCTTGCGAAAAATCGACCCTGAAGCGCGAAACCCAAATCGACCCTGAAGCCTTGCGAAACCCAAATCGACCCTGAAGCCTTGCGAAACCAAATCAAAAACCCAAATCGACCCTGAAAACCAAATCGACCCTGAAGCCTTGCGAAACCCAAATCGACCCCTGCGAAGACCTGAAGCCTTGCGAAACCAAATCGACCCTGAAAAACCCAAATCGACCCTGAAGCCTTGCGAAACCCAAATCGACCCTGAAGCCTCGCGAAACCCAAATCGACCCTGAAGCCTTGCGAAACCCAAATCGACCTGAATTGCGAAACCCGACCCTGAAGCCTTGCGAAACCCAAATCGACCCTGAAGCCTTGCGAAACCCAAATCGACCCTGAAGCCTTGCGAAACCAAATCGACCCTGAAGCCTTGCGAAACCCAAATGAAGCCTTGCGAAACCCAAATCGACCCTGAAGCGAAACCCAAATCGACCCTGAAGCCTTGCGAAACCAAATCGACCTGAAGCCTTGCGAAACCCAAATCGACCCCTTGCGAAACCAAATCGACCCTGAAGCCTGCGCGAAACCCAAATCGACCTGAAGCCTGCGAAACCCAAATCGACCTGAAGCCTTGCGAAACCCAAATCGACCCTGAAGCCTCGCGAAACCCAAATCGACCCTGAAGCGCGAAACCCAAATCGACCCTGAAGCCCGAAACCCAAATCGACCCTGAAGCCTTGCGAAACCCAAATCGACCCTGAAGCCTTGCGAAACCCAAATCGACCCTGAAGCCTTGCGAAACCCAAATCGACCCTGAAGCCTTGCGAAACCCAAATCGACCCTGAAGCCTTGCGAAACCCAAATCGACCCTGAAGCCTTGCGAAACCCAAACCCTGAAAAACCCAAATCGACCCTGAAGCCTTGCGAACCCAAATCGACCCTGAAGCCTTGCGAAACCCAAATCGACCCTGAAGCCTTGCGAAACCCAAATCGACCTGAAAGCCTTGCGAAACCCAAATCGACCCTGAAGCCTCGCGAAACCCAAATCGACCCTGAAGCCTTGCGAAACCAAATCGACCCTGAAGCCTTGCGAAACCCAAATCGACCCTGAAGCCTTGCGAACCCAAATCGACCTGAAGCCTTGCGAAACCCAAATCGACCCTGAAGCCTGCGAAACCCAAATCGACCCTGAAGCCTTGCGAAACCCAAATCGACCCTGAAGCCTTGCGAAACCCAAATCGACCCTGAAGCCTTGCGAACCCCGACCCTGAAGCCTCGCGAACCCAAATCGACCCTGAGCCTTGCGAACCCAAATCGACCCTGAACCTTGCGAAAAATCGACCCTGAAGCCTTGCGAAACCCAAATCGACCCTGAAGCCTTGCGAAACCCAAATCGACCTGAAGCCTTGCGAAACCCAAATCGACCCTGAAGCCCGCGAAACCCAAATCGACCCTGAAGCCTTGCGAAACCCAAATCGACCCTGAAGCCTTGCGAAACCCAAAAAAATCGACCCTGAAGCCTCGCGAAACCCAAATCGACCCTGAAGCCTTGCGAAACCCAAATCGACCCTGAAGCCTTGCGAAACCCAAATCGACCCTGAAGCCTTGCGAAACCCAAATCGACCCTGAAGCCTTGCGAAACCCAAATCGACCCTGAAGCCTTGCGAAACCAAATCGACCCTGAAGCTTGCGAAACCCAAATCGACCCTGAAGCCTTGCGAAACCCAAATCGACCCTGAAGCCTGCGAAACCAAATCGACCCTGAAGCCTGCGAAACCCAAATCGACCCTGAAGCCGAAACCCAAATCGACCCTGAAGCCTGCGAAACCCAAATCGACCCTGAAGCCTTGCGAAACCCAAATCGACCCTGAAGCCTTGCGAAACCCAAATCGACCCTGAAGCCTTGCGAAACCCAATCGACCCTGAAGCCTTGCGAAACCCTCGACCCTGAAGCCTTGCGAAACCCAAATCGACCCTGATTGCGAAACCAAATCGACCCTGAAGCCTTGCGAAACCCAAATCGACCCTGAAGCCTTGCGAAACCCAAATCGACCCTGAAGCTTGCGAACCCAAATCGACCCTGAAGCCTTGCGAAACCCAAATCGACCCTGAAGCCTTGCGAAACCCAAATCGACCCTGAAGCCTCGCGAAGCGACCTGAAGCCTGCGAAACCCAAATCGACCCCTGAAGCCTTGCGAAACCCAAATCGACCCTGAAGCCTTGCGAAACCCAAAATCGACCCTGAAGCCTTGCGAAACCCAAATCGACCTGAAGCCTTGCGAAACCCAAATCGACCCTGAAGCCTTGCGAAACGACCTGAATTGCGAAACCCTGAAATCGACCCTGAAGCCTTGCGAAACCCAAATCGACCCTGAAGCCTTGCGAAACCCAAATCGACCCTGAAGCCTCGCGAAACCCAAATCGACCCTGAAGCTTGCGAAACCCAAATCGACCTGAAGCCTTGCGAAACCCAAATCGACCCTGAAGCCTTGCGAAACCCAAATCGACCCTGAAGCCTTGCGAAACCCAAATCGACCTGAAGCCTTGCGAAGACCTGAAGCCTTGCGAAACCCAAATCGACCCTGAAGCCTTGCGAAACCCAAATCGACCCTGAAGCCTTGCGAAACCCAAATCGACCCTGAAGCCTTGCGAAACCCAAATCGACCCTGAAGCCCTGCGAAACCCAAATCGACCCTGAAGCCTTGCGAAACCCAAATCGACCCTGAAGCCTTGCGAAACCCAAATCGACCCTGAAGCCTTGCGAAACCCAAATCGACCCTGAAGCCTGCGAAACCCAAATCGACCCTGAAGCCTTCGACCCCCGAAACCCAAATCGACCCTGAAGCCTTGCGAAACCCAAATCGCCCTGAAGCCGAACCCAAATCGACCCTGAAGCTTGCGAAACCCAAATCGACCCTGAAGCCTTGCGAAACCCAATCGACCCTGAAAACCCAAATTGAAAAGACCCTGAAGCCTTGCGAAACCCAAATCGACCCTGAAGCCTTGCGAAACCCAAATCGACCTGAAGCCTTGCGAAACCCAAATCGACCCTGAAGCCTCGACGAAGCCTTGCGAAACCCAAATCGACCCTGAAGCCTTGCGAAACCCAAATCGACCCTGAAGCCTTGCGAAACCCAAATCGACCCTGAAGCTTGCGAAACCCAAATCGAAAGCCTTGCGAACCCAATCGACCCTGAAGCCTTGCGAAACCCAAATCGACCCTGAAGCCTTGCGAAACCCAAATCGACCCTGAAGCCTCGCGAAACCCAAATCGACCCTGAAGCCTTGCGAAACCCGACCCCCTGCGAAAATCGACCCTGAAGCCTTGCGAAACCCAAATCGACCCTGAAGCCTTGCGAAACCCAAATCGACCCTGAAGCCTTGCGAAACCCAAATCGACCCTGAAGCCTGGCGAAACCCAAATCGACCCTGAAGCCTTGCGAAACCCAAATCGACCCTGAAGCCTTGCGAAGAAAAACCCAAATCGACCCTGAAGCCTTGCGAAAACCCAAATCGACCCTGAAGCCTTGCGAAACCCAAATCGACCCTGAAGCCTTGCGAAACCCCAAATCGACCCTGAAGCCTTGCGAAACCAAATCGACCCTGAAGCCTTGCGAAACCCAAATCGACCTGAAGCCTTGCGAAACCCAAATCGACCCTGAAGCCTTGCGAAACCCAAATCGACCCTGAAGCCTCGCGAACCCAAATCGACCCTGAAGCCTTGCGAAACCCAAA
>NW_020872239.1:178922-181422 GCF_003789085.1 Penaeus vannamei
TTTATCCTTTTCACATTAAAACCACACAGGAATTCAATCAAAACTGAATATCTAAGGACCTGTTAAGAGACAAAAAAAAGAAAAAAAAGAGAAAAAAATAGGTCTTCAAACAGAGAACGCAAAATTACATTATGAGTGGATTGGACCCGACAGTTAATTGTTCCTTAAAAAAAAAAAAAAAAAAAAAAAAAAAAAAAAAAAAAAGGAGATTTGCTAATTGCCACATTTGATAGGGCTGAGTTAACGAGTAAATTCAGATTCATAGAGGGAGTAAAGAGTAAAAAATCCCATGTTACTCAAGTCACGATGGAGGAAATGCACAGATCGATAAGCAAAAGGATTGTTTATCCTGTTGGTACGACTGATAAAATCAACTTGAAAAGAGGGATTGAGAGAGAGATGATGGAGAGAGGGAGGTGGGAGAGCAGGGTGAGAGAGAGAGAGGATGGAGAGAGGGAGGGGGAAGAGAAGGGTGAGGGAGAGAGGAGATGGAGAGAGGGAGGGGGAAGAGGGGATTGGAGATGGGGAAGGGGGAGAGAAAGGATGGAGAGAGGGAGCTGTGAGAGAAGGGTGAGGGAGAGAGGCAGGAGGGAAGAGAAGGGTGAGAGAAAGGATGGAGAGAGGAGGGGAGAGAAGGATGAAAGAGAGGGGGAGATGGGGAGAGGGAGGAAGAAGAGAAGTGTGAAGAAGAGAGAGATGGTGGGAGAGCGAGGAAAGGATAGGGAAAAGAGAGGGAGAAGGAATGAGAAAGAAGAAGAGAGCGAAGAAAGAGTGGAAGGAGAGAGAGGAGGCGAAAGGCAGATGAAAGCGAGAAAGAGACGAGGCAAAGGAGAAAAAAGGGATGAGAGAGAAAGAGACAGACAGACAGACGGACACAAAGAGACAGAAAGACAGACAGACAGAGAAGCGGGTGGATCTTCATGCTAGCAGGAATTTGAACAGCAAAGGGGTTTAAAGAATCTACTAATCACTTTTAATCACGTTGATTTCGAAAATGATTGATGTTAATTGGCAAATGATGAACCCTTTTCCTTTTTTTCTTACATTCTGTAGGATCTGAAACCGTTAATGAACTAGTAGCGACCGTAAACATATAAAAAAAATCAATTTGATTTTTTTTTCTTTTTTTTTTTTTTACTCTCTCTCAAATTTCGTATAATGAGAACTTTCCGAAATGGAGGAATATTATTCAAGATTAAGGACATATATTACGTAAGAACATAGCTTGATAAAGAATGACGAATGGGGGAATATCTTACCTTGTTTATCCCTGTGAAGAATGGGGAAGGTTTAGGAAAGGTGAGATTAGAGTATGGTGTGGATTTCAGATTTTATGAGAGGATTGCTTTTCTCTCTTTCTTTATCTGTCTATCTATCTGTCTGTTTATATTCTTATTTTTCTTTTTATCTATATCTGTCTCTCTGTCTGTCTTTCTTGTCCTTCTGTCTCTCTCTCTCTCTCTCTTGCTCTCTCGCTCTCTCTCTCTCTCTCTCTCTCTCTCTCTCTCTCTTTCTCTTGCTCTCTCTCTCTCTCTCTCTCTCTCTCTCTCTCTCTCTCTCTCTCTCTCTCTCTCTCTCTCTCTCTCTCTCTCTCTCTCTCGTTCGTTCCCCTTCACACACACAAGAATTTACCAATATTCCCCTTACTACTTCCAAAAAGATAAATGTATCATTCACGATAATCCGGCTCGATCAAAGACATTTGTATTCCTGGAACAGAAATATTCTTAATGTACAAAGGAATACTATCAAAGAGATTATCGGCTTTACAATCAAATTAATAAAATGGAACACAATGTTGGAAAGGTTGAGAATTATAAGATGGCGAAGATTATCACTTTTTTTTTATCGTGTGAGGAAGGAGGGAAGTTGTCTTATCAACTCAACACACTGTATTATGCCTTGCTGTTTGCTCCATAGTGCTTTGTATCTAGTACATCTTGCCTTCAGTAAAGTTCTAATTAATTTAATCATTTTAAAGTGACGTATGTCTAATGTTTCAATTGCTTTGAAGTGCATTGTCTATTTCCTTTGATGATTTCATTGTGCATTACACTGAGCTATTTTGATTGCTTTAGAAGTGCAATGCAATATGACATTTGATAACTTCAAAGTGAAAGATGTAGTTAATTAAGTAAACTGAAGCCTTTGCATAGTGAAAGATGGATAGAGGAAAGCAATTAAAACAGATGCACGGATGAATGGAAATGTTATGATTTGAGAGTATGTAAGTATTCAAAGCAATTTAGAATTTCTAGTTCTAAAATTGACGCCTTTTTTTTCTTCTGTCGAGTAAATTTCCAACTGATATGTCAATAGCTTTCACAATAATGTCATATCTATCTACGTTGAACTAATATGAGGCGTTGAGTTTTCTTTCATCACTGATATATTGTTAAGGATATTCCTATCCTTTTTGTTATCATTATAATCATCATCACTCTTATGATAAATTCTCAATTATCATTATTGTTATCATTACTACCATAATCATCATTAT
>NW_020872239.1:201422-211422 GCF_003789085.1 Penaeus vannamei
GAGAGAGAGAGAAGAGAGAGAGAGAGAGAGAGAGAGAGCGGAGAGAGAGAGAGAGAGAGGGGGGGTGTGAGGGAGAGAAGAGAGAGGGAAGAGGGAGGGAGGGAGAGAAGAAGAAAAAAAGAGGGAGGGGACGAGGAGGAGGAGGAAAGAGAGAGAGCGATAGAGAGGGAGAGAGGAGAGACAGGCAGACACAAAACAGACAGCAGACAGACAGAGAAACAGAAGACAAGAGAGAGGGGGGGATGGAGGGAGGGAAGGAAAGGGGATAAATAATAGAGTGATAGATAGATAGATTGCGATAGAGAAGCGGAGAAGAAAAAGAGCGTATGAATGAGAAACTGACAGGAAGAGAGAAACAGGCACAGAGAGAAAAAAACACAGAAAAACAATTCATTTATACAATTATCTTTGCCTTGTTGAAACTCACTTCTTTTACTTGTTTTGGAATTCGCAAACCATGTTCCTTGTTTGGCTTTAGTTGCTGCAAACACAACCATTCGAACTCTTGCTTAGGCCCTCAGCAAATCATTTCTCCTTCGAGCAATTTCAACTTTCTGTGGTTCTGCAACATTTTGCACTCAACCCCCCCACCCCCCCCCCCTCCCCTCCCCCATACTCTTTATCCCCCCCCCATCCCTATCCCTATT
The DNA here is from genome assembly GCF_003789085.1 of Penaeus vannamei. Taxonomy (NCBI): domain Eukaryota; kingdom Metazoa; phylum Arthropoda; class Malacostraca; order Decapoda; family Penaeidae; genus Penaeus; species Penaeus vannamei. The sequence continues at coordinate 202,070 of NW_020872239.1, forward strand.
CCCTTACCCCAAAAGCTCCCCTATACCCCCCCTCTTCTCTCCATCTCACTATCCCCTCCCTCCTACCTCCCCATCCATCCTTATCTTCCCTATTTCCCCAACTTCCCTCATTTCGGGTCCTTTCCCCCCCCACCCCATCCCTCCAACCCATCTCCCCTTCCCAATCCACCCTTATTCCCCCAATCCTTCCCTCCGCCTTGTCCCTTCCCCAATCTTCAGTCACCCTCCCTCTCTCATCTCCCCCTCCCCCACCCACAACCCCCTTCTCCATCCGCAACTCTCCCTCCCTCCCCACCCTCCCCCCTCCTCCACTCTTAATCTCCCCTCTTCCCCCCACCTGCAACTTCAGCCCCCACCCTCTCCTCCCTCCCCACCCCACCTCCCCCCCCTCCTCCACTCGTACCTCCCCCTCCCCACCAGCAACTCACCCCCCCCTCCCCCCCCCCACCCCCCCACCCCCCACCCGCAATTCAAAGTTTAGTGACGCAGAACGAATGTGAAATCTGGAGATAGTAAAATAGAATTTATTTTCTTTATTTTCTGTCTTTTCTCTTTCTTCTTCTTCTTCTGTTAGTGAAGTAAGAATTCGCAAATATTTTAGTTCTTCGTACATTGAGGTTTAATGTTAATGATGATAATGGCATGAACAATAATGATAATAATGATAAAGATGACTATGATGATGATGATAATGATAAAGATAATGATGATGATGATATATGATGAATGATGATGATGATGATGATATGAATGATATATGATGATGATTATGATGATGATGATGATTAATGATAAAGATTATTGATGATGATGATAATGATAGATATGTTAATAAATAAAGATAATGATAATATCAGTATAATAGCAATATTGATAATCAAAAAAGTTGTATAATGATAAGATAATGATAATATTAATAATAATTGATGATAATGATAATGATAATATTAATGATAATTGATAAAATGATAATGATATTTGATAATGATGATAAGGATGATAATGTTGATAATGTTGATGATAATGATATTAATAATAAACAATAATGATAAATGGTAACATTAATGATAGCCATAATAATGATACTAATGATAATGATGATGATGATGATAGTTATGAGGACAACGATAGACATGATAAGACTACCAAGGATGATAATAGTAAGTAACGCCAACAACAATAATGGCGATAAAATGATAGTCGTGATGATAATGATAATGATAATTGTGGTAACAACAATGAAAATATAATAATTGTGATAATAATAAAAATAATGATAACAGTGATGATGGTGGTGGTGATGATACTGATAATGACAATAACAATAACAATCATAACAATAATAATAGCAACAGCAGCAATAATATTAACAACCAATAACAAAAATGGCAATAGTAATAATGATAAAATAATATGATAAAAATAATGACAAGAATTATAACATAGTTAATGACGATAATGATGATGATAATATGATAATAATAACATCATCATGATAATAATTAGGATAAAACAATTAATGATGATAATAACAAGAATAATTATAATGCTAATCGTAATTGTGTGGTGTGTGTATGTGTAATGTGTGTGTGGGCGTGTGGGGTAGGAGTGGTGTGTGTGTGGGTGTGTGTGGTGGTGTATACTGTGATACAAGCGATACATAACAATGATAAGATAATAATGAAACACATATCAGTTATAACAGTAAAATGACAATGATTATGAGATTATAATAAAAACAAGAACAATAGTTTACCATGATAGTGATCATAAAAACAACAATGATCATAGAAAATGATAGATATTATCATCATTATCATTTTCTTTCTCACCGTTTGCAAAAAAAAAAAATATATACAGATATATGAAAGTTATTTTGTACAACCTATGAGAAAGACTATTGTCCTGCCGGCGAATTCCTGATTGGAGAATGCAATGAATTTCCGCTATTTGCTGATTGCTATTATTCTTTCTATCTCGCGCCCTTTCTTATTAAAGGTCTTGTCTCTGACTGTCTGCCTGATTGTCTCTGTTCTCCCTCTCCCTTCCTTTTGTTTTCCTTTTATGTGTATGTGTGTCTCTTTTGTCTCTTTGTCTTTGTCTCGGTCTGTCTCTCTCTTTCTCTGTCTGTCTCTCTCACTCTCTCTATATCTCTATCTCTCTGTCTATACACACACACACATATATATTTTTCTATCATATATATATATATATATATATATATATATATATATATATATATATATATATATGTGTGTGTGTGTGTGTGTGTGTGTGTGTGTGTGTGTGTGTGTGTGTGTGTGGTGTGTGTGTGTGTGTGTGTGTGTGTGTGTGTGTGTGTGTGTGTGTGTGTGTGTGTGTGTGTGCTGTGTGTGTGTGTGTGTGTGTGTGTGTGTGTGTGTGTGTGTGTGTATGTATGTATGTATATATGTTATGTATATGTGTGTGTGTGTGCATATATGTTTCTCTCTCTATCTATCTATCTATCTAATCTATCTATCTATTTATCTATCTATCTATCTATATCTATTGTCCCCCCCCTCTCTCTCTCTCATATCATATCAATCTTTTGATCATCATTATCACTGCTATCATCATCATAATCATAAACATTATTCGCTTTATTTCCTTCTCTCTTATAAAAGGGATTGATTTCCATCATACAGATACGAATGAGACCCAAGAACACTGCGATTACGTTGATCTAACAACATGCAACATCGAAACCATTATTTATTTGTTCTTCCTTTTCACTGTGTTCACTCATGCATGTGCATAGATATGTTCCCTTGTATGCTGAATGCTAGATAAAAAATGGACAGGCTGACAGATATACATGAGGGGGGTTTTGTTTTTCTTTTTGTTTTAATTTTTCTTTTTTCGTAGCGTGCATGTATGGAGAAAAGGTTTTGGCTTAGAGATACAGATATGAGGTACACATGGATTGTATTTGATCTCTGTTCTTCCCTCTCATCTCTCTCTCTCTCTCTCCTTTATATATATATATTATATATATATATATATATATATATATATATATATATATATATATATATATATATATATATATATATATATATATATATACATTCATATACATACATATATCTATCTATCTATCTATCTATCTATATACATATATATATATATATTATATATATATATATATATATATATATATATGTATATGTATATGTATATATATATATATATATATATATATATATATATATATATATATATATATATATATATATATATATATATATATATATATATATATATAGGGACGGTCATCGTGATGTGAACAGAGCTGTCACGTGATCAATCGGAGGCAGTGGTGGGCAAAAACAACAAAATCCCACAAACTTCGTACTAAGTATTGGTCTACCGCGAACATCGTCTTTTTCTTTTTCTCGATTTATATAAGATTCGCATCCTTTTTCATCCTTTTCTAAGAAACTCCGACATGGACAGCAAAAAGGTTCAACTTTGAGTTTCAATTGTTTTCCGAAAGACCCCGAGAGGAGGGGGCTTTGGCTATCAATCGCAAGACCTTTGATCCTGCGGCTGGGAGTGATGTAAGAGTTTGTGCAAATGGTACGTACGATAGCTTTTCTATAAAGATATTCTAAAATTTAAACAGTTATGTTATATCGTGAGAACTCTTTCTAGGGGGATGTATTTCCTCGCAGTTAGGCATAGGCCTAGGCGGTGGTAGATGTTGTGGGTGACTGACTGGTTATTATTGAGTATCTTCTTTCACTTTAAGTTTCAGTTAATTTGATTTTAAAACTTTCCCTGAACAAAGGTCGTAAAACATTAAATGGGAACAAAATGAAGATAGTAAATCTAATGACTGCTACACTGCCCTCTCAACAACTTTAGGAATTTTGCTTAAATCTTTTCGAGGTATCATGATGAGTATTGCGTGGGAATGTAAATTTAACCTTTTAGAAAAGTCTAGCTATAACGCCCGAAAAGTATTGTTAAAACCCTTGTTTTGAGCAACTTTTCGAAAAACCAGGCCTAAAAGGCAAAGATCGAGCAAGAAAGAATTTCGTAAGTTCAGGAGAATTTAAACCTACGACTACGGACCAGTCTTATTATAAATAGTATTGAATACTTACTCGTACCCTTACAGAGATTTGTAGGCCTTTAATTCTATTTATGTGTAAACACCAAGTGGTTGTATAAAGTACTGATACATGTCACCGAAATATCAGGCCATCCTGGAGGGCTGTCTGACCAAATATCCGATAAAGAATACGGTTCCGGTAACCTTTTTGTACCTTTGGAATTATGCACCTTTTCTTTACGTCTGTTTTTTCGCCGCCGAATCGAGATTTATAATACACCGTCATTTTTCTCACAGCTGATTCGTGCTTTTACACACCAGTGAGATGCGCATATGCATAGTTATGTAATGCTTTTCTTTCGTTGACCGAACTAAACTATTTGTATGGCCCAGCTAATAGAGATAGCTATAATCTGTTTTTGTTGTTGTTGTTGTTGTTGTTTATTTCTCATGTTGAATACCAAATTCCATTATCCTGTTTTATTTTAAAACGAGAAAAATACTTACTTGAAAGCTTCGAGTGATTTGTAGGCTTTCAACTCCTCTTCTGTGTAACTCCCCGGCGTGTGTATTAGGTGTGTATCTGGTAAGCTTCCATTACCTTTAGAATGCTTAAGTTTATCAGCATGACGTTCTTTAGCAACTAAATCGAGAGATTTGTAATAGGTTAATATCGTTCTCACAGCTGATTCAGCAGCCATTGTTGTTCTTTTGCCCACCAGTGTTGTGCGCGTGCGCGAAAAAGCCTTTTGTTTTTGCTTTGTTGCCCGTCCCTATGTATACATATATATATATATATATATATATATATATATATATATATATATATATATATATATATATATATATATATGTATGTATGTATGTATGTATGTATGTATGTATGTATGTATGGTATGTATATGTATATATACTTTAAAGTGTGACGCGAGTCTGTATGTATATGAGTGTCTGTGTGTGTGTGTGTGTGTGCTGTGTGTATGTGTGTGTGTGTGTGTGTGTGTGTGTGCATTTATCCGTTTTGTAATAAGATTCTTACTAGGATTATAGTAGACAATGTTCAATTGCCATGATCAGTATTCAAAGAGAAGGAAAAGTTTTCCACATTCACTGATACATAACTGATTTAGAAAAAAAAAGTTCAGTCAAAGCGGTTAAAAGAACAGATGTACCGATACTCACCGGCACGGAAATGGAAATTCCTCGCTGTTGTGATATCAGATGCCGATTTCGTATCGCTGAAATTAATTGTTCATTAAAGTGTAATGTTCCTGATCATTTCGTGTATTTTGTCAGTTGGTTTTGGAGAATATTTCATAAAATTATTTGCTCTCATTCTCTCTTTCTCTCACTCCCTCTCACTTTCTATGATTCATATATATATATATATATATATATATATATATATATATATATATATATATATATATATTATCTATATATATATATATATATATATATATATATATATATATATATATATATATATATATATATATATATATATATATATATATATATATACATATCCATAGATATATCTACATACACACACACACACACACACACACACACACACACACACACACACACACACACACACACACACACATATATATATATATATATATATATATATATATATATATATATATATATATATATATATATATATATATATTATGTATGTATGTATGTATGTATGTATGTATGTATGTATATGTATATATTTACATACGCATATATATATATATATACATACACACACACACACACACACACTTTCTTCACCAATCTATTAATTATTGATCACCTACCATCACCATAATACTGATTATCAAAGTCATCACCAACAAAACACCGATAAAACAGTCATCATCCTCCACCCAACAACAAAATAATTATTTATCTTAGAGAATATTTGAGTAATGATATTTGCGAAAACTAGACGGGATAAGCCGAGTGGAAAGAGAAAAGAAGAGAGAGAGGGGGATTGACAGAGAGAAAAGAAGAAATAGAGAGAGAGGGGGAGTGATATAGAGAAAAGAAGAAGAGAGAGAGTGAGTAACAGAGAAGAGAGAGGGGGGATAGAGAGAGAGGGGGTGGGGTAGAGAAAGAGAGAGAGAGAGAGCATTGAGAGAAGGAGAGAGAGAGAGAGGATTGAAAGAGAGAGGGGGGGTAGAGGGAAAGAGAGAGAGAGAGAGAGAGATAGAGGATTGAAAGAGAGAGGGGGGGGGTAGAGAGAGAGTGTCAGGGTTTTGTTTTCCCTTGACTTTGATGGGTTATGGAGACACAATTCTGGTTCGGCTGTTTATTCTGAAAAGGTGGTAGAGTGGCGTGGGCTGTCTCGTGCTGTGCAGTTTGGGGCAAAGGGGAGCCCAAGGGCGCGCCGAGCGGTAACGCGCGTGTGGGACCGACCCCAAGGTTTGGTGTGGTCAGGTCAACTGTCCTGTAGCTTTCAAGAGTGGGTCTGGAGTCCCTAGCGTTGGAGACGTGGGAAGGTAATCCTTGTTCCTCAGAGAGAGAGAGAGAGAGAGAGAGAGAGAGAGAGTGAGAGAGAGAGAGAGAGAGAGAGAGAGAAGAGAGAGAGAGAGAGAGAGAGAGAGAGAGAGAGAGAGAGAGAGAGAGAGAGAGAGAGAGAGATTTGAGAGTAAGAATGAGAGAGAGAGAGAGAGACAGAACAATTTCAAAAGAAGAGTGGTCGAAAATAATTTAAAAACAAGAGCAATTCTATAAAAGCAAAAGGAAAATGGGTGAGAGATGAGAGACAAAAGAAAATCGTGAAAAAAATATAAGTGAAATGACACGAAATTCAGAAAAAAGACAATAAGACATAAGATAAAAAAAAAAAAAGTACGAAAGATACGAAATAGAAGCGGAAATAAGTGAAAAGGATAAGATCAGAAAAAAGAGAAAATGAGGATATAACAAACCAAAGGATGAGATCAGATTTTTTAAAAAATGAAAATAAAGAGACGAAATTAAAGAAACCGAAAAAAAGGAGGAGGAGGAGAAGGAGGAAAAAGGTGAAGGACGAGGAGGAGATTGAAAGAAAAATAAGATGGAAATGAAGAGACGAAACTAAGTGATTTTTTTTTTAAGAATAGGAAGAAAATGAGGAGCCGAAGAAGAAGAAAATAAGGAAGAGAGAGAGACCAAAAGAAAAAGAAGAAAGAAATAGGTAATGAAAAGAGAGAAGGAAATAAATAAAGAAGAGAATAATAACACAAAAATACGAGAAATTCTAAAAAGGAATAAAAAAATAATAATAATAAGACAAAGAAAAACGAAAAATTGAAAAAAAAAATATATCATGAAATGCAAAAAAAAGAAAGAAAGAAAGAAAAGAAAGAAGAAGAAAATAAAAACACAAAAACAAACAAAAAATAGAAAACAAGTCGTTCATAGCCATATCATGAAATACAAAAAAAAATAATGATAATAAAAAAAACAAATAAAAGAAAGAAGAGAATAACAACACATAGACAAACGAAAAATAGAAAAAAATATCGTTCACAGCCATATCATGAAATGCAAAATAAGGAAAAGAAAGAAAAAAATAACAATAACACAAAGAAAAACGAAAAATAAAATAAAAATCGTCCATAGTGATATCATGAAAAACAAAATAAATCAAAGAAAGAAAATACCAACACAAAGACAAACGAAAAATAAAAAATAAAATCGTTCACAGCCATATCATGAAATGCAAAATAATAAAAAAATAAATGAATAAATAAAAAGTAAGTTAAAGAAAAAAGAAAAAAAAATAACAACACAAAGACAAACGAAAAAAATCGTTCATAGCCATATCATGAAATACAAAAAATAGAAAAAAAAATAAACAAGGAAAAAAGATAAATAAAAGAAAGAAGAAGAAAATACCAACACAAAGACAAACGAAAAATAGAGAAAAAAATCGTTCACAGCCATATCATGAAATACAAAATAAAGAAACGAGAAAAAATAACACAAAGACAAACAAAAAAAAATCGTTCACAGCCATATCATGAAATACAAAATAAAGAAACGAGAGAAAATAACACAAAGACAAACGAAAAAAAATCGTTCACAATATCATAAACAAAATAAAGAAACGAGAGAAAATAACACAAAGACAAACAAAAAAAAATCGTTCACAGCCATATCATAAAACGCAAAATAAATCAAAGAAATAAAATAACAACACAAAGACAAACGAAAAATAGAGAAAAAAAGATCGTTCACAGCCATATCATGAAATGCAAAAAATATATATATATAATAACAATAATAATAATAAAAAATTAATAGATAAAAGAAGAAATAAAAGAAAGAAGAAGAAAATACCAACACAAAGACAAACGAAAATAGAGAAAAAAAGATCGTCACAGCCATATCATGAAATGCAAAAATATATATATATAATAACAATAATAATAATAATAAAATAAATAGATAAAAGAAGAAGTAAAGATACCAACACAAAGACAAAGAAAAAATAGAAAAAAAAAAATCGTTCACAGCCATATCATGAAATGCAAAAATAAACTTAGAAAATAATAATAAAAATATAAATAAAAAATATAAAAAAATAAAGAAAGAAGAAGAAATACCAACACAAAGACAAACGAAAAATAGAAAAAAAGTCGTTCACAGCCATATCATGAAATGCAAAATAAGGAAAAGAAAGAAAAAATAACAACACAAAGAAAAACGAAAAATAAAATAAAAATCGTCCATAGTGATATCATGAAAAACAAAATAAATCAAAGAAGAAAAATACCAACACAAAGACAAACGAAAAATAAAAAATAAAATCGTTCACAGCCATATCATGAAATGCAAATAATAAAAAAAATAAATGAATAGATAAAAAGTAAGTTAAAGAAAAAAAAAAAAAATAACAACACAAAGACAAACGAAAAAATCGTTCATAGCCATATCATGAAATACAAAAAATAGAAAAAAAAACATAAAAACAATGAAAAAAATAAATAAAAGAAAGAAGAAGAAAATACCAACACAAAGACAAACGAAAATAGGGAAAAAATCGTTCACAGGCATATCATGAAAGGCAAAAAAAAATAAAATAAAAAAAATAAAGAAAATAAAGTAAATAATAATAATAATAATAAAATAAACAGATAAGAAGAAATAAAAGAAAGAAGAAAAATACAACACAAAGACAAACGAAAAATAGAAAAAAAAATCGTTCACAGCCTTATCATGAAATACAAAAATAAATTTAAACATAATAATAAGAATAGAAATAAATAAATAAATAAAAATAAAA
>NW_020872239.1:216422-223423 GCF_003789085.1 Penaeus vannamei
CAATAATAATAACAAAAATAGTAGGAATGAAAATGATGAAAATAATAACAAAATGATAAAAATGCTGATAACGATATTAATAGTATTAATAATCATTATTATAAGGTTAAGAAAATATAGAATAATGATAGCAATACCAGCATTTTGGAAACCAGCAGTTAGCATTAGCTTTACACGAGGACAGCAATGATTCGTCTGACGAACAATCATTAAGATAACGAACTTATTCCCTTGTTCCAAATGAATTGTTAACATTTAAACAAATGATTATTATAATTTACTCTATTTGTTATAACACTAAATTTTGCTATATTGATATGCATTTAGAAATTGAGAAATATGTAAACAGTGTGGTGTGTGTGTGGTGCATGATTGTGTGTGTGTTTTTGTGTAGGTGTTTGTATGGCTGGGTGGGCGGGTTGTGAGTGCATGTGTCAGCGAGTTTCAGAGCATTGGTACCGGAAGACTTGGAGACAGAACAATGTGGAAAATAAATCTGGGGAAGGCCCGTGTTCAACAACCGGATTGAAAAGATGAGGTTGAAAGAATAGAATATAATGGAAAGGTTAGAAGCACTTAGCACACACCTCCGCCAAAGCAATAAGGTCACTGATGCAGTAAACATTCACACAGATAATAACATTACAATCACTTTTCTCAGGTACACAGGTGATGTCCGTAAACATAACCTGAGGAAAGGCTGAGGCAAAGCAATAGTAATGAAGCAATCTTTCTAAAAATTCCTTGAATCCAGATCACATTCCGATCCACCACCAAAATTTAACATCTATGATACACCTCTGATAATTTTTTAAATAAAAATCTGTTCATAACTTTTTGAGTTATTCTGTAACATCTATGATACACTGATGAAATGTTCATAAAAATCTGTTCATAACTTTTTGTTATTCTGTAACATCTATGATACACTGATGAAATGTTCATAAAAATCTGTTCATAACTTTTTGAGTTATTCTGTAACATCTATGATACACTGATAAAATGTTCATAAAAATCTGTTCATAACTTTTTGAGTTATTCTGTAACATCTATGATACACTGATAAAATGTTCATAAAAATCTGTTCATAACTTTTTGAGTTATTCTGCTAACAAACGAACACATACTGTCAAGATCGCCACCCGAATTTATGGCGCTTAAGGTTGGCTAAGACACACATTTGATACAAATTTCAGATGAATCTATACATAACTTTTGAGTTTTCCTTTTGAACAAACAAACTAACCAACGAGGCAAAAAACATAATCTCCATGGTGGTAATAATGATGATGATGACGAAGAAAAAAGAAAAAGAAAAAACAAAAAGAAACAAAGAATACAGAGAAGAAAAAATAAGTTGTCCTACTAATCGACGAACAAACAAACTAATCAACGCCACAAAGAACCTAATCTCCATGGTGCTAATAACGATGATAATAAATAAATAAAAGAAAGAAAAGACAAAAAGAAACAAAGAACACAGAAGAAAAAAAAAACAGAAAAAAAAAGAAATATTAAAGAAACAAAACGAAAAAAGGACAAAAAAATCAACCAAAAAGAGATGGGCAGGAAGGGTCATTTTTCAAGCTGGGATCAAGCGAGCGACACCTCTACGGAAGCAGGCGAGGAGCAAGATAAATTCACCTGCCTTGTAGAGAAGAGTTACTGGTAGTCCTAATGGCCTCAGACCTTGATAGTTTCGCCTGTTTTGCCAACACGTCACTTCCGCTCTTTTTCTTTCTCTATCTCTCTCTTCTTTCTTTCTTTGTTTTTCTTTTCGTGTGTTTGTTTTGTTGTTGTTTTGTGTTTGTTTGTTTGTTTTTTCGTGTGTGTTTGTTTTGTTGTTGTTTTCGTGTTTGTTTGTTTTGTTTTGTTTTTGCGTGTGTTTGTTTTGCTGTTGTTTTCGTTTTTTTTCGTGTTTTTCTTTTTTCGTTCGTTTTTTTCGTTTTTTTTTCTTTTTTTGTGTTTTTTTGTTGTTTTCGTGTTTTATTTTTCTTGTTTTGTTTTCCTTGATTTTCGTGTTTTTGTTTTTCATTTTTCGGTTTTGGTTAATGTTATTTTCGTTGTTTTTCTACATTTTCTTGTTTTGTTTGTTCGTATTTTTCTTATTTCTCGTTTTGTTTTTGCTTTTGCTTTTTATGGTGGTCGCGGTGGCGTTTTACTTATTGTGATTTTTTCTTTGGTTCTTGTGTTGTTTCGTCTGTTTTGCTGTGACGTCATTTCCAGTGTTGTTCGGGGGGGGGGGGTTGTTGTTTTATTTTCCTCTTTCTGTGATATTTGTTATTGTTCTATGGCTTTTATTTTTTGTTGTTATCGTTGGTGTTGGCCGGTGGTGATGGTATTCTACAATGTTCTTCTGTTCTTTTTATAATGTTCTTGTGTTCTTTTGTTAATTTGGCCAATGCGTTATTTTCTCTCTTGTTCCAGAGTTTTTGTTGTTGTTTTTGTTCATGATGACGTCTTGTTTGTCTTATAATATTCTTCACATTTGGTGTTGTTTTTGTTAATTGTTCTTGGATTATTTGTTTGTTTTACTTTGTCGCTTCCTCTCTCGTTGTTCTACTGTATTTATCTTTTTCTTTATACTTGATTATTCTGTGTTGTTCTTTTTCTCAAGTTGTCACTGTTGGTGATAGTCTCTTGCTTATCTTATAACGTTATTTTATAATGATATAATAAAAAACAACGACAATGATCGTCATGATAAGGATGATGATAGTAATAATAAAGGTATTAATAGTAATGATTATGATATTGATAATAATAATAATGATGATAATAATGATAATAATAAATAATAATGATAATGATAATAATAATGATAATGATAATAATAATGATAACAATGATAATGATAATAATATGATATTAATGATAATAATAAGATAATAATAATAACAAAAACGATAATGATGATAATAATGACGAAAATGATGATCCTACTAGAAATAATGAAGCTAACAAAGCACCTTTCTCCTTCATCGTCCTTCTACCCATTCCCTATTCGTTCTTTCTCTGCTCTCTCTCTCTCTCTCTCTCTCTCTTTCTCTCTCTCTTTCTCCTTTGACCCAGGCCTCTCTGCTCCAGAAAATATCACCGGAAGCTTAACATGGAGGAAAGATGTGGCCCAGCGCTCTCTGATCAGCAGTAAGATTCGTCACTGATGAGAGAGAAAGGGACGAAGGAGGAGGGAAGAGAGAGAGAGAGGGGGGGAGAGATGAGAGGGGCAGGGGAGAAAGAGGAGATGGAGAATTGAGAGAGAGATAGATTGGGTGGAAGGAGGAGGGGAAGAGAGAGAGAGGGAGAGAGGAGAGAAAGAGGAGATGGAGAGGGTGAAGATGAGAAAGGGAAGATAGAGCGGATGGAAGGAGAAGAAAGAGAGAGAGAGGGAGAGAAGAGAGGGAGAGGGAGAAAGAGGAGATGAGTGGGGGAAGGAGAAGTAGAACTGAGAAAGAGAGAGAGAGGGGAAGGGAGAAGAGAAAGAGGAATGGAAAGGGGAAGGAGAGAAAGGGAAAATGGAGTGGGTGGAAGGAGGAGAAGAAAGAGGGAGGAGGGAGAAGAGAAAGAGATGGAGAAGGTGAAGGAGAGAAAGGGAAGATAAATTAGGTGGAAGGAGGAGGGAAGAGAGAGAGAGGGAGGAGGAAAGGGCAGGAGAGAAAAGGAGATGGAAAGGTGAAGAGAGAAAGAGGAGATGGAGAAGTTGAATGAGAGAAGGGTGAAGAAGAGAAAGGGAAGATAGAGCGGATGGAAGGAGGAGGGAAGAGAGAAGAGAGAGAGGGAGAGAGATGGAAGGTGAAGAGAGAGAGAGGAGATGGAGGGTGAAGGTGAGAAAGGGAAGATAGGGCAGATGGAAGGAGAGAAAGAGAGAGAGAGGGAGGAGAGGGGAAAGAGATAAAGAGGAGATGGAGTGGGTGGAACAGAAGGAGAATTGAGATAGAGGGTGAAGAGAGCGGAGAATTGAGTGAGAAAGGGGGGAGGGAGGTGAAGGAGAGAAAGGGAAGATAAATTGGGTGGAGGAGGAGGAGAAGAGAAGAGGAGAAGGAGAAGGAGAGAGGGAAGATGGAGTGTGGAAGGAGGAGAAAGAGAGAGAGAGAGAGAGGAGAAGAGAAAGAGGAGATGGAGAAAAGTGCAGAAGAAAGGGAAGATGACGTGGATGGAGGAGGAGAAGAGAGAAGAGAAAGAGGAGATGGAGAAGGTGAAGGAGAGAAAGAGAATAGGGAGTGGGAGAAAGGAAAAGAGAAGGGAGAGGGTAAAGGAGAGAAATTGGTTGGAGAAAAGAGAGAGAGAGGGAGGGAGAGAGGGTGAAGGAGAGAAAGGGGAGATGAGAGGGTGAAGGAGAGAAAGAGGAGATGGAGTGAGTGGAAGAGGAAAATATAGAGAAGAGTGAAGGAGAGAAAGTGGGTGGAAGAAGAGGAGAATAGAGAGAGAGGAAGAGAGCACAGATGAAGGAAATAAAGAGGAGAAGAGTGGATCGAAGACAATAATAGAGAGAAAGGGAGGGAAGAGAAGGTGGAGAGAAAAGGAGAGGAAGGAGTGTAAGGAAGAAGGAAGAAAGAAGAGATGGAGTGGGTAGAAGAAAGATGCGAAAGGGTGAGATGGAAGAGGAGGGAAGAAGGAGAGAAAGAGGAGCTGCAGTGGATGGAAGAGAAAATAGAGAGAGAGGGAGGGAGAAAAGGAGTGGGGGAGTGGTAGGAAAGAAGGGAGAGCGTAAGACGAGAAGAGAGAGGAGACGTGAGGGAAGGGGAGGTGGGGAAGAGGGTTAAAGAGGAACAGAATAAGGGATGAAGGAAGAGAGGTGAGAAAGAGAGTGGAAGAGTGAGTGAGAAAGAAATAGAAAGATAATAATGATTATATTGAATGTAGCCACGTAATTGGTGATAAAAGCAGGCGCAACAGTTAATACAATAACATAACTTATGTGCATTCAACTTATTTAATTTCCGACGAAGGAAATGTGAGAACAGGGAAGAGAATAATACTTAGAATAAAAAGGAAATGAAGGAAGAACAGGAACGAACTGGAAATGAAAATAGGTTAAATGCTGTATGAAAATGTGTGAAAAGAAGTGAAATGTGAAAGAAAATGGAGGCTAGATAAGAAGAGATAGATTTCCCAAAGAAAATGAAAAACGAGAATTTATCGTTCATCAAAAAAAATAAAACTAAAATAGGAATCAAGGAAATTTTAAATTCAAAAGAAACGAAAATGTGACAAAATAAGTGACAATCTATAAGTGAGTACATAACTTGACCTAAAAAAAAGAAGAAAAACAATACAGAAGAAACATACGAATCGAATATATATATATATATATATATATATATATATATATATATATATATATATGTATGTATATATTTTGAAATGAAGGAAAACGGAAATCTAAGAAATAAAAATGAAAAAAAAATAATATTTGAATCAGATCACAAGGAAATGGGATACGAAAGCAACTACGAATTAAAATGAAACATTAAGAGAGAGAAGAACGGTAATCGAAAACAAAGGAAAAACGATATTCGGGAAAAAAAACAAAGCAATCGGCGCGGGATAAACTAGTTTAACTTTATCTCCCTCTCTTCTTCGTCCTCCCCTCCCTCCTTCCCTCCCTCTCTCTCTCCTTCTCCTTCCTCCCTCCTCTCTCTTCCCTTCTCCTCTCTCTCTCTCCTCCCTCCTTCCCTCCTCTCTTCTCCTCCCTCTCTCTCTCTCCCCCTCTCCCTCTCTCTCTCTCCTCCCTCCTTCCCTCTCTCTCTCTCTTTCTTCCTCCTCCCTCCCTCTCTCTCTTCCCCTCCCTCCCTCTCTCCTCCCTCCTTCCCTCCCTCTCTCTCTCTCCTCCTTCCCCTCCCTCCCTCCTCCACAAACCCCATCCCCCGCCCTTACTTCTACCCTCCCCCCCGTCTCCCCTTCCCCATCCCTCCCTTCTTCTCCTTCCCTTACCCTCCCACCTTCTCTCCTCCTTTCTCCTTCCTCCCCCTTCGCCCCTTCCCCATCCCTCCCCTCCCTCATCCATCCTCCTTTCCCCCTCCTTTACGCTCCCCCCTTCCCCCTCTCTTACGCTCCCCCCTTCCCCTCCCCTTTCCCCATCCTCCCCCTTCCTTCCCCCATCCTACTCCCTTGTACCAACCCCCTCAACCCCCTCCCCATCCCTCCTCCCCCCCACCCCCTCCCCCACTACCCACCTCCCCATACCACCCCACCCACCCCATCCCACCCACCCTCTCTTTCTCCCCAAGTCCTCCATCTCATCAAACATTCTCGCAGTTCTGTCCGTCGAAGTTGGAACAGATAAGCACGAATGACCTCAAATCCTCGCGAAGAACTCGGGCCCGCAAGATCAACCTCAATCAGAAACTCCCTATGACGTCGACGGCAATGTTTCGAGAACTTGAGGGAGTCAAACAGAGCGGCGAAGCGCGGGAATTCGTGAAAGGGGTGACGAGCATATATTTTTTTTTACCTTTTTGTCTTATTTCATTTTATTTTGTTTTTGTTATTGGTTTGTTTGTTCTTATTCGGGTTTTTATTTTTTGTGGGAGGATAGGGATAGGTGCGGGTCTCTCTTTTTTTGTTATATTTATTTGTCAGTTTGTTCAGTTATATATTTGTTGTGCGTCTGAACACATTTGTTCTCTTTTTTCTTTCTTAATATCTTTCCGTTTCAATTTTTCTTCCTTTTTTCATTACTTTAACTTATTTTTCCGGTGCGTGTGAATTCCTACATTAATTATTATTTTACATTGAATCAATATTTTCAAATTGTTTGTAAGCTCGTAAACACATTTCATTTTTCATGTGTTAGTCTTTTTCATTTTTGCGTGTGAAATTTGGAACCAAACGTAGGTTTATTGCGACAATATTTTTTCTCGCTTTTATGTATCTGTTTGAACTTGCAATGCTACGTTAAGTGAATAAATAAATAAATAAATACGTATTTTTACCTATGTATGTGTGTGGCGTGTGTGTGTTTGTGTGGTTTGTGTGTGTGTGCTTGTGTATGTGTGTGA
>NW_020872240.1:0-20000 GCF_003789085.1 Penaeus vannamei
GGATAGAGAGAGAGAGAGAGAGAGAGAGAGAGAGAGAGAGAGAGAGAGAGATGAGGAACATACATATATACACACAGATATGTGCATGTACTTTTGTGGGTATGCATGTATTATACCTTTAAATCTTGTACAGCCATTAATTATGACGGCCATAAACAAAGTGAGAACCAAGCACCACGCCGTTGGTCCTTTCTTCGGCAAACTAAGTACAACTTCTAAGTGAGCAAGGACTCGGAGGGGGACAAGAACAACTTACTCATTAAATCATGTTTCCTGATCAAGTTGGCAAAGAGAAATTTGTGCTGGAACTTACGCTGAAAGTTGCTTTTGGCTTAACAACTTTTGAGCTTGATGTGTGGCGAAATATAATAAGTACTTTTTACTCTTTATCATTATTAAGTCGTAAGTTTAGTTCCAAGAGATTAGTAGAAAATTAAGGAGTGTTTGCTGTAGGGTTTATCTGACCCTTGTTTTTTGAGAATTTAAGTTTATTAAACTTATTTCTGATAGTATTCTTAAATCAGGTGTAGGAAATCAGTCAGTTTCTGCTACACTAGAGTCTGTCTATTTACTTCAAATCACGAATACTAATATGAACTAGGTTGTATCAGCAATATTTGTCTAAATCAACATAGTATATTGCTTGTTTATGCACATAAGGAGCGAAGGAGAGGGTAATCTAGTTTATCTAACGTCAATTACTAGTTTATTAACTTCATTTCCTTGTCTGAGTGGGCCCAGCACCTACATCAACAAAGGAGCTTAGATATTATAAGTCAGACACTGAATAAGCTTGTTCTGCCATTTCATTGAGTCAAAGGAGAGTTGACTTCGCGAAAGTTAACAGGAGGCATCGGTCTCGTGTGTCCTATTGGGTGGAGGAGCTCAGAGATACGACACAAAGCCCGGCATATCTGGTTGTGTGTGTGTGTGTGTGTGTGTGTGTGTGTGTGTGTGTGTGTGTGTGTGTGTGTGTGTGTGTGTGTGTGTGTGTGTGTGTGTGTGTGTGTGTGTGTCCTATAATGTTAATGATATGGCAATGATAATCATAACAGGAAGAAAAATAGTAGATATGGTAATAGCAATAATGATTACAGTGATGATACTCATACTAAAAATCATAATAACGATGACAAAAATTATGATAGTAACAATAAGAACAACAACGCAACAACAACAATAATAACGTTAATAATAAGGTATAATAAACCAATATCAACGTAAATCTTCCTCTAAAACCAATCCACACGTAGACCCCCCCCCCTCCCGCCGCCGTTACTTCCATTGCCTCAAACACAACAGACCCAAACAAGTGTTGATACAGACGACCACTTAGCACCCCTCCCCTCCCCCCCTACTCCTTCACCTCGACCCTCCCCCCCCCTTCGAAAAAAAGAAAAAAAAGAAAAAAAGTACAAGAAACGGTCCTTCATAAACCGAAGCTCTTCAGCAAAAAACACTTTCTCTTTTACAAAATGTTCTGTTTTTCCCGCGTGGTGCTTACCTTCCTTGAACCGGGGTCCCCCTTTCTACAAATTGTTATTGGAGGAATAAAAGATGTGTTGTGAGAGAGTCTGCGTCGTTTTTGGGTGTCTTAAGTTGTGGTGGACAGTGAGTTTTTATACAGCTGCTTGCATTCTAGGTGTCTGTGGTAAGTTCGGCAGTTCTGTCACTTTAGTACAGTGGTGATCGGGTTGGACTTGGAAATAAAGACTGAAGGGTTGTTCATATACGCAATTATATGTATACATTTTGTTGTTCTTATTATTGTATGTTATGATTAGAGAGAGAGAGAGAGAGAGAGAGAGAGAGAGAGAGAGAGAGAGAGAGAGAGAGAGAGAGAGAGAGAGAGAAGAGAGAGAGAGAAGAAGGCAGAGAGAGAGAGAGAGAGAGAGAGAGAGAGAGAGAGAGAGAGAGAGAGAGAGAGAGAGAGAGAGAGAGAGAGAAGAGAGAGAGAGAGAGAGACTGAGGAATTCCTTTGCATATATGAATGCATCACCTCCCTTCAACATTTTTCCCTCTTGTCTCCACACCACAGATAGGTTTCCCTTTCACACTAGTTTTGCCGAGGAATGCCATATAAATACAAACAATACAGCTCGCCCGCAATGCTTAATTAATTCATTGTCCATATGTAATAACCTGTTGTGTGTAGGATACTTGTACAAAGACAAGAACACTCACAAGACAAAGGTGATATGTCCCTTGTAGCCGTGAACTAAGAACCACTTTTATGAATTGCTGTTGGGATACGTTTTATAATAATATTAACGGGTCGTTTAAACTACCAGAAAGGGATTTTTTATATGTTTTTACTTGTATCTATCATCTGCATCAGTCTGTTAAGTCATCTGCCTCTCTAACTCTATATGCGGATATTTATTATTCTAAGTCAGTCTATTCTTTCATGTATCATCGTGTTTGGTAAGTTGTATCACTAATTCTTGAAAGAATTTAACTTCCTAATTATAACAGTATGATTACATACAATTACGTTAAGTAAAAAAAAATGTGCAACTACGTTTAATGAAAGAATGTGTAACTTTAGTTTATGAAAATGACATCTTGGAATAAAAAAACACACGTATATGAAAAAATATAATTCCTAAAACACACACACACATAATTGTATGCCATAACATATATTACATTGTGAAATTCTGATTGTTTTATAAATATTGTCTGATTATTTCCCATTTGCACTTCTCGTTATAGTTTTCTTTTTCCTGATATCATTTTTTAAATATGTAACCTTAGTACGAATCATCAGATTTTTTATAGTGAATCTGGTCTATAGTTTACTTTAAAATTTAAATGATTTAATACTTCAAATTACCAACGATAAGCAAGGGTGAACATGAAACTTTTTTTTGATAACTAATACCTACAAAACATCACAAAATTAATCATGTTAACTGAATTAAATATATATCAATACTATCAATATTACAGACATGAAGGTCTAGTTACAATCATTGAAATCAGATAATCATAAATATCAGAAACGACAGATAGTAATAGAGATAACACCAGAGTGAAATTGATATCTAAAATGTTAATAGAGATAACGATATGAAAACCTTAATTCATGTTTAGAACTTCATGGTACAGCAGCAGTAAAGAATACACACACACACGTACACACACACACACACACACACACACACACACACACACACACACACATATATATATATATATTTTTTTTTCTTTTCTTTTTTCTTTTCTTTTTACCTAGCAAACATGAATAATTCATAAAGGTAAAATTAAAAAGAGGAAAAGGAAGAGTTTCATCGACGAAGCCATCCAATACCCATCTTTCTCATTAATTTAAGATAACAAAGAGACGATTGTGTCACCCATACGTATCTCTAAAATATATATATATATATATATAAATGAACATTGGATAGCGACTTAGGTAAAATTAATTGCATAGGTATTCATCCTAGTTTAAGGATTTGTGATTCTTTGTATTTTTCGAGTATGTTATGAGAGGCACACAAAATTGATATATTTATATTCACTGAATAACCAAAAGATCATTTATTTATGATCTTATTATTGTTGACTGCTGACTTGCTTTTGTATCTGCGATTGACTTTTGTGTTTTTGCTTTTTTTGTAATGTATTTTCCAGACTTACATATAGTACTCAGCTGTATCAGTAAATAATAAATTTGTTTAGATATTCCATTGCCTGTATGTGTGTGTGTGTCAGTAAATAATAAATTTGTTTAGATATCCCATTGCTGTGTGTGTGTGTGTGTGTGTGTGTGTGTGTGTGTGTGTGTGTGTGTGTGTGTGTGTGTGTGTGTGTGTGTGTGTGTGTGTGTGTGTGTGTGTGCGTGTGTGCGTGATTCTCCATGCACAATTTCTCTTGCAATCATGTCATAAAAACATAAGAATGAAGAAACATATTAATAGGTATGTATGCGGATACTAATAATGATTATAGTAATAACTACACAAATAAGAATGATAATAACAATAGTAACAATAATACTGCTACTACTACTACTACTACTACTACCTATGATAACAATAATAATATAAAGATTAAAACACACAACAATGATAACAAAAACAAAATCCTTGCCTACTCGTACAGCCCTCGAACAAACGTACTTTGTCGGCCCCACATTAGCAGCACTCTCAAAGCCTCACGCGTGTGTTTCGAAGCTCATTTCAGGGTCATAACCGCTGCGATAACGACCTGCCAGGGAAACCATTAGTGGCTTTGCGAGTGCGATTTATACCGGCTGTGTTGGGGAGTCAATGAATAAAACGAGTGGGAAAAAAAAGGAATAGAAACACGGGTATGATTGTGTGAATACGTGGTGTGTGGGATTATTTGAAATTTTAGCTATGCAGGGATTTTTATGTGTGTTTATTTATATCTGTTGTTATATATTATATATGTAGAAAAGGTATGGATGAGAATGAATATCTCCACATGACAAGAAATATATTTGACCGGTTTCGATTATATTTTCGTCATGTATTTCTGACGAAGATATAATCGAAACCGGTCAAACACATCTCTTTTATTGTGATATCCATTCTCACTCATACCTTTTCTACAATTGTCAACATGAACACGGTTCATTTATATATCTCTATCGATCTGTACATATCTATCTTATAACTCGCTTATAAATCAACTCACCTATCTATTTACCTACATGCACACACAGAGATAATCAAAGTCACCGAAATCAGAAAGAAAAAGAAGACAAAGAGAAAATCGATTATGAGAAGCCGAGTCTGAACACAACACGTGATGCGCCGAAGCGGAAAACGTCGAGCCTGAAGCACCACCTGAGGAAGCGTCGATCTCGAGAGTCGCTTGACGAACGTACGTAATGAGGGAGAGGAAATATAAATAGAGGAAGAACGTATATTGAACAGCAGGACCCCGGACATATATATATATATATATATATATATATATATATATATATATATATATATATATATGTATATATATAAGTTTTCCCATACATATATACGTCTGTCTATCTATCTTTCTATCTATCTATCTATCTAGGAAATATAAATAGAGGAAGAACGTATATTGAACAGCAGGATCCCGGCTCTCGATATATATATATATATATATATAATATATATATATATATATATATATATATATATATATATATTTCCCATACATATATACATCTATTTATCTATCTATCTACCTATATATAAGTGGGTGTGTGTTGTGTGTGTGTGTGTGTGTGTGTGTGTGTGTGTGTGTGTGTGATTACTCATTAAGAGTCATAATAAGCATAATTAGTAATAAATAATATGACAATCCATATCATTCCATATTCTATAATAACACAATAATGTAAAAAAAAGACACCAAAATAGTAAAAAAAAAAAAAAAATCAAATTCTTCCAAGCCGAAAAACAAACCTTACTCGTGTTGGTAAAGGCTTTTTTCAGATATTCATTAGCCCTATTTTCACTCATGCAGCACCTGTCGTAATTAGCAGGTGTTCCTTTTGCTTGTTGCTTCTGATTGCTGTTACTTGAGTGTCAAATGATGTCTTGGTGTTTATGTATATGTATGTGTGTATGAAGAAAAATACACACATACACACACACACTAATATATATATAATATATATATATATATATATATATATATATTATATATATATATATATAATATATATATATATATATATATATATATATATATATTATATATATATATATATATATATATATATATATATATATATATATATATATATAATATATATATATATATATATATATATATGTATTATATATATATATATATATAGATATATATATATATATATATATATATATATATATATATATATATATATATATATATATATGTATATGTATATGTATGTATATGTGTGTGTGTGTGTGTGTGTCTTATGATACATAAAACCATAAATATAGTAACACACGTCCCAAGCCACAAGCTCCTCCACCTCCACTCCGCCGCAGAGAGGACGAACCGCCCTCTCCTCCCCTACCCCACCTCCTTTATTTTTCCCTCTTTCCCTCGCCCTAAAACGCACTCGCGACGCTGCCCTTGTTTGGCCAACCCTCCAGCTGGCCACTCGTCGCAGCCCGCTGTCAAAAACTGGCCCGCTGGAACAGGGTCGCAGCCTAATTGTGCAAATTTAGGCTGCTTGTTCTTCGTCCATTTCGGATTCGTTGCGAGAATGCTGTTGCAATGATGAGGATATTTGCGAGGTTGGAGATGCAGGAGGAGATGCATGTTGATTGAAATGAAAATATTGATGATATTGATTTAAATGAGCTTGATTATGGAGAGCCAGGATTGAAAATATTGATGATATTGATTTAAATGAAAATATTGATGATGTTGATTTAAATGAAAATATTGATGATATTGATTTAAATGAGGTTGATTATGGAGATCCAGGATGAAAATATTGATGATATTGATTTAAATGAAGTTGATTATGGAGATCCAGGATGAAAAATATGATGATTTGATTTAAATGAAAATATTGATGATGTTGATTTAAGTGAAAATATTGATGGTATTGATTTAAATGAGGTTGATTATGGAGATCCAGGATGAAAATATTGATGATATTGATTTAAATGAAGTTGATTATGGAGATCCAGGATGAAAATATTGATGATCTTGATTTAAATGAAAATATTGATGATATTAATTTAAATGAAGTTGATTATGGAGATCCAGGATGAAAATATTGATGATGTTGATTTAAATGAAAATATTGATGATTATTGATTTAAATGAAAATATTGATGATGTTGATTTAAATGAAAATATTGATGATGTTGATTTAAGTGAAAATATTGATGGTAATTGATTTTAAATGAAAATATTGATGGTATTGATTTAAATGAGGTTGATTATGGAGATGAAGGTGAAATATTGATGATGTTGATTTAAATGAAAATATTGATTGATGATTAAATGAAAATGTTGATGATATTAATAATGAAAATATTGATGATATAATTTAAATGAAAAATATTGATTATTATTTAAATGATATTGATGATATTGATTTAAAATGAAAATTATTGATGATATTAATTTAAATGAAGTGATTATGGAGATGAAGGATGAAAAATATTGATGATTAATTTAAATGAAAATATTGATGATATTAATTTAAATGAAAATATTGATGATATTAATTTAAATGAAAATATTGATGATATTGATTTAAATGAAAATATTGATGATATTAATTTAAATGAAAATATTGATGATATTGATTTAAATGAAAATATTGATGATGTTGATGAAAAATATTGCTGATCTTGAAAATATTGATGAGATTAAATGATTGATGATATTGATTGTGAATATTGATTTAAATGAATATTGATGATATTGATTTAAATGAAAATTTGATGATATTGATTTAAATGAAATTATGAGATCCAGGATGAAAATATGATGATATTGTTTAAATGAAAATATTGATGATGTTGATTTAAATGAAAATATTGATGATATTAATTTAAATGAAGTTGATTACGGAGATCCAGGATGAAAATATTGATGATATTGACTTAAATGAAAATATTGATGATATTAATTTAAATGAGGTTGATTATGGAGGTGTGAGATGAAAATGTGGATGATGTTGATTGATATGGTAATGTTTATTATGAAGGGAATGAGTATAAAGATTAATTTAATGATGATAATGATATTGGTAATAGTGATGATAATGATAATGATGTTGAAAATGATGAGGTTAATGATATTGATAGTGATAATATTGATAATGATGAAGATAATGATATTGATACTGATATTGATAATGATGATAATGATTTTAATGATATTGATAATGATAATGCTAATGATAGTGATAATGATAGTGATAATGAGGATAATGATAGTGATAATTTTGGTGATAATGATATTGATAATGATGATGATAATGATAGTGATAATGATGATAATGATAGTGATAATGATATTGATAATTTTGGTGATAATGATATTGACAATGATGATGACTAAAATAATTATATCAATAAACACCAGAAGAAACGACTACAACAATTTAGTAATAATAATGACAATAATGATTATCATAAACAAACATAAGGATGATAAAAACAATAAAAGTAGTAATGAGGATAATAGCAATTATAGTAATGATAGTAGTAGTATTAATAAAACAAAAGATAATGATAAAAAACAACATTGATGGTAATAATAACGATAATAACAATATCGATTCTAATGATTATAGACATTATGATGTTGATGATGATAATGATAATAAAAATATTATTAATGATAATGATAATAATAGAAATAGTGATAATAATAATTATGACGATGAGGATAATAATAGAAATAATTATAATACTTATAATGATGGAAATACTAATAAAAGACAAATAATAATAATAAAAATAAAAATAATAATGATAAGGAATATAAAGATAGTGATATTGACAATAACGATGATAATGATGATAATGAAAATAATGATAATGATAGTAATGAGGATAATAATCATTATGATATTAATGATCATTATGATCACAGTAATAATGATAATAATAACACTCATAATAATTACAATAGTAAAGTCTGTTATGATAATAACAACAATGACAAAGAAGATACTAATATTGATGATAATCATAATTTTAACAACAATGACAGTGACAACAACAGCAAAAGCAAGAACAGTAATAATGCTGATAATGATATGAATTTTTATTTAATGGCACTTTACTTATTTCACAATAATGATAATAGAAAAAGAAAAAAATATTTATTCTCTCAGCCAATGCTTTGATTACTCATATTTCGTTTATTATTTTGAGAATGAATTTAGTTTGTCATCAGTAGGAGTACTAATAGTGTTGGCAGTTGCAAAGGCGGTAGTGTGTTTGTGTTTATCATTATGCGATTATTTTGGACAAAATTATGTTATGTTAATTATTTACCAATATAATTAGCCTGTTATTATAATGCTCTATTATGACTTATTATAACCATTGTTATTATTATGTTATTATCATTGTTATTTTTAGTAGTAGTATTGGCATATCCATTATTATTAATACTATTACTATTAATAGCTAATGTTATTATTATTTATATTATTGTATTGATAACGGGAATGGTCATGACGGTTATAGTTATAATAATGATAATAATAATAAATATATATACACATATATATGTGTGTGTGTGTGTGTGTGTGTGTGTGTATATATATATATATATAATATATATATATATATATTATATAATATATATATATATATATATATATGCATATGTACATATATATGTATATATACATATGCATATACATTTACACACACACGCACATATATATATAGAGAGAGAGCAGACAGACAACAGAAAATATGCATGTTAGTGTGTATGAACGCATACAAGTCTGTTTACGAATACGTATTTTAAATTGCCTTAAAAGCTTCAAAGAGGCTAAGTTTAACACGAATTTCCACGTAAAACAAATTGACTTCATTACATGAGTTAATGATTGCATGTTATGACTAGAGCGACCCCTGCAATATGTTATCCCCCCCCTCCCTCCCTCCCTCGCCCTCCACCTACCCCCATCACCCTCAGGGTCCTTCTCTAAGACGTATATATTTAGCTTTTTTGCTTTTTAATGATCAGAATCTGTCAACTGCTCCTAATATGCCGTTAATTAGAGATGTCTTCATCATAACACCTGTTGTATTATAATGCAGTTTACAAGCATATCATGTTCTCAGTCGCATGACATTTTCCAATACCTGTTGTGTAAAAAAGAACAGTTATTTTCTATTATTATTGCATATGAACGTAAAATAACATGCTATTTCTCTGTTTATGTGAAGCTTATTTTTTACACTGAAAATACCCTGTTTGTTAAGGAGAATGTCTTTTGTCTTCTAAATCTCCTCACAACACGAAACATACGACCCGGTTTCACGTCACGAACATCGCACACTCTGTACGTAATATAAGAAGAGCACTTGTGCATGCAACTACTGCTTCATAACTTATTCGCAACACGCACGTAACTGGGTGTAAATACGCATGAGAGTATATGCAGGTGTACATACATGGTTGTCTTCCCATACGTACACAAATACACGTATATGCATATATACATGCATACATACATATGTACAGACGTGCATGCACTCACTCACTCACATCACAACACACACACACACACACACACACACACACACACACACACACACACACACACACACACACACACACACACACACATATATATATATATATATATATATGTACTTATATGCAAATAACATTACTATAACCACACACAGTGACGCAAGCACAACACATTTTTAGGGTAATCTAAAACAGGTGCCCTTCCACAGACCGCGCACAACCCGACCACGCAAAATGTACTCCCACAAGGTCCTGTCGAAGCCACACTCTTAGACTTACTACCCTTCTAACCACTAAACACATCCCACCCCTCTCCCCCTGCACCTACCCACCCCGACCCCTTTATAAACACAGAGCGGTGCATATATATAAACAGTATATATTCCCTCGGTTGTACAGGAGCAATATCATTGTCTTGTGTACGATTCATGACCCTAAATTCCTCCTCTGTTTTAGTATGGCGTGTGTTGCGTGTGAGAACTTTGCCGAAAATATTTTCCCGTGTTCAATAGTCGACGGGTAGTTTGGGAATTTGCATGTAAAGTTGACGAGGAGGATTATGCAGGGGGTGACAGCTATGTATGGATTGTGGGAATTCTGTTTTGGATGTTAATGCTCTTTGTCAGCAAAGCCATCATCACTATCTTTATTCATTATCATTATCATCATCATCACAAGGATTTACTGGCTTTATTATTACCACTACCATGATCTCTAACTTCATTAGCATAGATGGTTCCTCCTTAATTATCATTATCATTATCTTCGTTATTAGCATTATCAATACCTTTATGTTCATCATCTTCAACATAACTATCATTATCATCATCACCTTCACCTTTATCATTATGAATACCTTCACCATCGCAATTATCATCATTATTATCACCTAACTCATCACCATCAAAATCATGACCATAGATTATTTCCTAATTATCCCCCATTTTTATTAGTATTCATTATGATTAACGATTATGACACTTTACTTATTCCACAATAATAGAAACATTTTCTTTAGTCTGTTAACCAAAATTCTCGTTATTCCATTTATTATTTTCACAATGGATTTTGTTGAAGTCCTCAGTAAGAGTAGTAATAGTGTTAGCAGTAAAACAGAATAGTTGAATTATTATTTACTCTCGAAAGTGATTAGTTGGACATATTTTATGTTGTCGAAAATTTTGGACCAATATAATCATTATTGTTATAAAGAAATATAAATATTAGGGATTATACCTTCTACTTATTAATATTTACATCATCATCAGCGTCATTATCATTTCATTATTATTATTATTATTATTATTATTATTATTATTATTATTATCATTTCTGTTATGATTATTTTCATCGCAATTGATATTATCAATACTACTATTACCATTAGTAACTGTTTT
The DNA here is from genome assembly GCF_003789085.1 of Penaeus vannamei. NCBI lineage: Eukaryota > Metazoa > Arthropoda > Malacostraca > Decapoda > Penaeidae > Penaeus > Penaeus vannamei. The sequence continues at coordinate 11,601 of NW_020872240.1, forward strand.
TAATGTTATTATTACTATTATTAGTATTTTCATCATTATCATTAATATCTTGTTACCACTATCATTATCATTACTATTACTAGTAGTGGTGCTATTAATATAATATTTTGATCAATACCATTAATATAGTTTTTTGTTATACAATAATATTATTATCATTATTATCCTGTTGATTCTGTCTCATTATTTTTATCATATTTACGGTTATTGTGATAATTATCTTTGACATTATTATGGTTATTATGCCTATCATCATCATCAGTAGCAGCAGTGGTGATAGCTTAATTATCATGATCATTATTATCATCATTTTGTTGCTTCTTGTGTTGGAATAATTATATATTTTTTTTTATTATTATTATGATGATTATTTTGTTGATTCCTACCCTGGATTAATTATATATTTATTATTATTGTCATTATGATCATTATCTTCTTGCTTCATGTAATCATACATATATATATATATATATATATATATATATATATATATATATATATATATATATATATATATATATATAATATATTTTTTTTTTTTTTTTTTTTTTTTTTTTTTTTTTTTTTTTTTTTTTTTTTTTTTTTTTCTTTTCTTTCTTTCTTTTTTTCTTTTTTTTTAGTAGAAAGTAGAAATGATTGCTTCCTTCCACGCTATCAAAAAAATAAAGGATATAATGACCTGATATGTTATTGTAGCGTTGCTTATGATAAAAACATATTACAGCAGTGATATATAAAGTACATAGATAGATAGATAATGTACTGATAACTTTTTCCATCCCCCCTTCTCCTCCCTCCCCCCTCGGCCCCCTCTCTCTCCCTCCCTCTCTCTCCCCTCCCTCCCCCCTCCTCTCCCTCTCTCCCTCTCCCCCTCTCTCTCCCCTCCCTCCCCCATCTCCCCCCCTCTCTCTCCCTCCCTCCCTCTCTCTCCCCTCCCTCCTCTCTCCCTTCCTCCCCCCCTCCCTCTCCAAACTACACCTCCCTCACACCAAACCCCACCATTTACTTCCCTCCCCAGAAACCAGTCTTCCCCTTCCCCGTTGTATTTCAATCACAGGCGTCGTGCAGCAGAACACGGTTGGGATCCCCCGTGCAAAAAAAAAAAAAAAAAAAAAAAAAAAAAAAAACATGGTGTGGTGTTATAGGGAGTCCCACGTGCATGTTATGAAGGCCGGGGGGGGGGGGGGATGAGTGGCTTAGGTGACGGGAGGCAAAGGATCTTTTCAATCAGTGTTTGTTCTTTGTTGTTCTTGGGTTGTAGAATCGGCAGTGATGAAATGAGTTGTTTTCGGGTATTTAGGATTTTGTGAGGGTGAGTCTTGGGTCTTTGTGTATCTCCTCGTATCTCCTGTCTGTCTCTGTCTGTTTCTGTCTGTTTCTCTCTCTTCTCTTATTGTTATTATTATTGTTTCTCTCGTGTTATTATTATTATTATAATTTTGTTCTTTCATGATCTGTTTTCTTCTGCTCCTCCACTTCTTTTAAATTTTCTTTATCTCCTTGCATCCTCTCTCTTCCCCTTCTCCCTGTCTCCTTCCTACTCTACCTTCCTCTTTTCTCTTCTTCCATTGCGTCTTCCACCTCCTCCTCGTCTTCCTTCACTCTTCCCTTCTCCATTCGTCTTCCACTTTGCCATCTTTTTTCCCCTCCCCTTTCTTCTTTCCTTTACTCCTCCCATTCTACATTTTTTCCCCCACCCCCCCAGTCCCTCCCCTTCCTCTCCTCCTCCCCCTCCTCCCTCCCTCTCCCCTTCCTCCTCCCTTTTGTAAAACCAGCTGATCTTTGTCCTTTTTCTTCTTCCTATTTTTAAGCCGACGTAATAAATATCCCTAATTTATCACTTGCATAAGACCTTCTGTTGACTCAGCGAACCTTCTGGACTCGTCTCCATTAATGGTGACGGGTATAGATGCAGTTTTTTTTTTTTTTTTTTTTTTTAAGACCCTTTCTCACTAACCTGTATTTTTTTTTTTTTACTCTTTATCACTAAGCTGTACTCTCTCTCTCTCTCTTTCTCTTTCTCTTTCTTCTCTTCTCTTTCTCTTCTCTTCTCTCTCTTTCTTCTCTCTCTCTCTCTCTCTCTCTCTCTCTCTCTCTCTCTCTCTTTCTTTCTTTCTTTCTCTCGCTCTCTCTCCTCTCTCTTCTCTCGCTCTCTCTCCTCTTCTCTCTCTCTCTCTCCTCTCTCTCTCTTCTCTTTCTTTCTCATCCTCTTTCTCGCTCTCTCTCTCTCTCTCTCTCTCTCTCTCTCTCTCTCTCTCTCTCTCTCTCTCTCTCTCTCTCTCTCTCTCTCTCTCTCTCTCCTCTCTCTCTCTCTCTTCTCTCTCTCTCACTCCCTGACTCAATCACTCAGTTGCTTACTCTCTCTCTCTCTCTCTCTCTCTCCCTCTCTCTCTCTCTCTCTCTCTCTCTCTCTCTCTTCTCCCTCTCTCACTTCTTCTCTCTCCTCTCTCTCCTTCTCTCTTCTCTCTCTCTCTCATCTCTCCTCTCTCTCTCTCTCTCCTCTCTCTCTCTCTCAACTCTCCTGACTCAACACCTCACTTCTCTCTCTCTCTCTCGTTCTCTCTCTCTCTCTCTTTCTCTCTCTCTTCTCTCTCCCTGTCTCTCTCTCTCTCTCTCTCTCCTCTCTTCTCTTTCTTTTCTTTCTCTCTTCTCTTTCTCTTCTCTCTCTTTCTCTTCCCTCTCCTCTCTCTTTCTTCTCTTCTTCTCTCTCTCCTCTCTCTCTCTCTCTCTCTCTCTCTCTCTCTCTCCTCATCTCTTCTCTCCTCTCCTCTCTCCCCTCTCCTCTCTCTCTCTCTCTCTCTCTCATCTCCCTGACTCTCTCTCCTCTCTCTCTCTCTCCTCTCTCTCTCTCTCTCTCTCTCTCTCTCTCTCTCTCTCTCTCTCTCTCTCTCTCTCTCTCTCTCTCTCTCTCCTCTCTCTCTCTCTCTCTCTCTCTCTTCTCTCCTCTCTCTCTCTCCTCTCTCTCTCTCTCTCTCTTTCTCTCTCTCTCCTTCTGACTCAATCACTCTTCTCTCTCTCTCTCTCTCCTTCTCTCTTTCTCCTCTCTCTCTCTCTCCTCTCTCTCTTCTCTCTCTCTCTCTCTCTCTCTCTCTCTCTCTCTCTCTCTCTCTCTCTCTCTCTCTCTCTCTCTCTCTCTCTCTCTCTCTCTTCTCTCTCTCCTCTCTCTCTTTCTCTCTCTCTCTCTCTCTGTTCCTTTCTTAGTTCTTGACACCTGCTTTTCATTCACGGATGTCCTTATTGTTCAGAAATGTTCGTTATAACAGGGTAGTTCCCAGGATAAACCCTTCTCATTTTTCTTCTGTTCATGGAAAACGTCTTTTGATCTGCTGGTGCAAAAACCGTCTTTTCAATTGCGTTATTTACTCAATCAATCATTCTTTTGTTATCATCATAATATCATATTTCGTTCTTTTGTTATAGCTTTGTCATGTTCTGTTGTTGTAGTTTTGTAATATGGTTCTGGGTTCATTCATGGTCGGATGTTATTCAAGAAGTATTTAGTTAATTATGGTCGGATGTATTGTACTTAATTAGGTAATTTCGGTGATTTATTTCATTTTTTCCCATTACCATCATTTGTCACCATAACTGATTATAGATTTTCCATTTGTTATTTTGTTTAATGAATTATTACTCTTTTATTGTTTCCATTTTATATAAACCGATTCGTCATTGTAAACAATTTCTATATATTCAGAGATATTGAATAATACATTTCTATTCTCAAATCAAAATATATTTATAGTGTTACTAACTGCCATCTACTTTTCTTTCTTTCTTCTTATTTATTTATTTATTTATTTATCTGTTTGTTTATTAATTAATTTATTTATTTATTACATTTATCACGTTGGTCTGGTTATCTTTCAAAGACATTAAACATAAAACAAAAAAAAAATATTTGCAATCCTTTTTATTTACATTTATTTATCCTCTTATTATTATCATTATCGTTATTGCTGTTAATATTGGTTTACTATTTTATTATCATTATTATTTTATTCCTTGATATGATTATCAGATTACTGATCATATAAAACGATCACAAAGATAATGATGACCATAAAAGGATGATGATCATTATCATTATTATTATAATTATCATATTGATAAGGATAATTCTTATCATTGTTATTATCATTTCTTTTAGTATAATGACAGTAATGATAATAATGATAATAATCATCCTTATTATTATCATTATTGTTAATAATAATATTATCATTATTGTTATTATTATTATTATTATTATTATTATTATCTTTATCATAATTTTTATTATTATCATTATCATAATCATTATTATCCTTATCATAATGATGATGATAATAATAATAATAGCTATCATTATTATGATTATCATTCTATTAATGTTATTTTTTAATTGGTTTTGATAATATCAATATCAATCTCAAGTGATTATCATTATCATTGTTATTATTATTATTATTATTATTGTTATTGCTATTATTATTATTATTATCATCATTATTATTGCCATTATCATTATTATTACTTTTACTATTATTATTATTTACCACTTCATCATTGTTATTTTTGTTATTATTTTGACATTATCTTATCATCAACTTCTTTATTCTATCATTATTATTATTTTTTTTTACTGTTTTTGCTATTGTTTTTGTCATTATTTGTTAACATCTTCATTATCAGCCTTTTAATTGTTCTTTTTTTCTTCTTCATCTGTTTTCTATCTTTCTGAAGCTCCTTTCTCACTTTATTTTATACTTTCTTGGCTTTCTCTCTCCATTCTCCTCTTTTTTGTCTCTTTTTCTCCCTTTCTCTTATCTTTCTCTCCTCCCCTTCTCCTGCCTCCCTTCTTCAACCCTCTCCCACCCCACCAATCACATTCAACTCCTTCTCCCTCCCTCCCTTCTCCTCCTCTCCTACCCCCACCCACACACACCGTTCACCCGCACAGTCCCCCCCCTCCCCTCCACCCCTTCACCCCTTCTCCCCCAGTCTCCCCCTCCCCACCCCACCCTTCACCCCCTCTCCCGCAGAGTCCTCCCCTCCCCCCAATCCACCCCTTCACCCCCTTCTCCCGCAGAGTCTTCCCCTCTCCACTCCCCCCACCCCACCCCTTCACCCCCCCCCCCTCACCCAATCCACCCCTTCCCCACCCCTTCACCCCCCCCCCCTCGCCCCCCCCCCTCACCCAATCCACCCCTTCACCCTCTTTCCGCCACATCCTCCCCTCCCCCACCCCACCCCTTCACCCCCTTCTCCCCCGGGGAATTCAATCACCCAGAACTACGCGAGTCCCCCCCCCCTGCATTTGCCATCCCCCCCCGCCCCGCCCCCCACGTGGTCTTTTAAATCCCGGGGATCCTGGAGGAGAGAAAATGGGGATGAGCTTCTTATCAGGAGGTGCATCCTTCCCTCCCTCCTTTTTGGTGGTGGAGGGAGGGAGGGAGAGGGGGGAGGGAGGAAGGAGGAGGGAGGGAGGGGAAGGAGGAGGGGGGAGGGAGGGAGGAAGGAGGGAAGGAGGGAGGGAGGGAGGAGGGAGGGGAGGAGAAGGAGGGAGGAGGAGGAGGAGGGAGGGAAGGAGGGGGGAGGGAAAGCGGGAAGGAATTAGGGAGGAAGAAGGGAAAGGGAGGGAAGGAGGAAGAAGGAAGGAGGGAGGGTTGTTAGGAGTGGGGGATAGGAGGGAGGGCAAGAAGGAGAAAGGGAAAGCAGAAAATAGGGATATGGGAAGAAGGAAAGAAGGATGGGTGGAAGCAAGCAGGAAGAGGAAAGAAAAAAAGATGAAAAGCGAGAAGGAAAGAAGGAGCCAGGGAGAGAAAAAAAAAAAAAAAGACGAAAAGAGGAAGAGAGAGAAGGAACGAAGAAGCCAGGAGACGAAAAGAGGAATAGAGAGAGACGAAAGAAAGAGCCAGGAAGAGGAAAAGAAAAAAAGACGAAAAGAGGAATAGAGAGAGAAGGAAAAGAAGGAGCCAGGAAGAGGAAAAGAAAAAAAGGACGAAAAGAGGAAGAGAGAGAGAGAAGGAAAGAAGGAGCCAGGAAGAGGAAAATGAAAAAAAAGGACGAAAAGAGGAGGAGAGAGAGAGAAGGAAAGAAGGAGCCAGGAAGGAGGAAAGAAAAAAAAGACGAAAGAGGAAGAGAGAGAAGGAAAGAAGGAGCCAAGAAGAGGAAAAGAAAAAAAGACGAAAAGAGGAATAGAGAGAGAAGGAAAGAAGAGCCCGGAAGAGAGAAAAGAAAAAAAAGAAAAGAGGAATAGAGAGAGGAAGGAAAAGAAGGAGCCAGGAAGAGGGAAAAGAAAAAAAAGACGAAAAGAGGAATAGAGAGAGAAGGAAAGAAGAAGCCAGGAAGAGGAAAGGAAAAAAAAAGACGAAAAGAGGAATAGAGAGAGAGAGAAGGAAAGAAGGAGCCAGGAAGAGGAAAAGAAAAAAAAAGACGAAAAGAGGAATAGAGAGAGAGAGAAGGAAAGAAGGAGCCAGGAAGAGGAAAAGAAAAAAAAGACGAAAAGAGGAAAGAGAGAGAGAAGAAAAGAGGAGCCAGGAAGAGGAAAAAAAAAAAAGACGAAAAGAGGAATAGAGAGAGAGAGAAGGAAGAAGGAGCAGGAAAGGAAAAGAAAAAAAAAGACGAAAAGAGGAAGAGAGAGAGAGAAGGAAAGAAGGAGCCAAGAAGAGGAAAAGAAAAAAGACGAAAAAGGAATAGAGAGAGAAGAAAAGAAGGAGCCAGGAAGAGGAAAAGAAAAAAAAAGACGAAAGAGGAAGAGAGAGAGAGAAAGAAAGAAGGAGCCAGGAAGAGGAAAGAAAAAAAAGACGAAGTAGGAAGAGAGAGAGAAGGAAAGAAGGAGCCAAGAAGAGAAAGAAAAAAAAGACGAAAAGAGGAATAGAGAGAGAAGAAAAGAAGGAGCCAGGAAGAGGAAGAAAAAAAAAGACGAAAAGAGGATAGAGAGAGAGAGAAGGAAAGAAGAGCCAGGAAGAGGAAAAGAAAAAAAAGACGAAAAGAGGAATAGAGAGAGAGGAAGAAGAAGCCAGGAAGAGGAAAGAAAAAAAAGACGAAAGAGAATAGAGAGAGAGAGAAGGAAGAAGGAGCCAGGAAGAGGAAAAGAAAAAAAAAAGACGAAAAGAGGAAGAGAGAGAGAAGGAAAGAAGGAGCCAGGAAGACGAAAAGAGGAATAGAGAGAAACGAAAGAAAGAAGCCAGGAAGAGGAAAAGAAAAAAAAAGACGAAAGAGGAAGAGAGAGGAGAGGAAAAGAAGGAGCCAGGAAGAGGAAAAGAAAAAAAAAAAGACGAAAAGAGGAAGAGAGAGAGAGAAGGAAGAAGGAGCCAGGAAGAGGAAAATAAAAAGACGAAAAGAGGAAAGAGAGAGAGAAGGAAAGAAGGAGCCAGGAAGAGGAAAAGAAAAAAAGACGAAAAGAGGAAGAGAGAGAGAAGGAAAGAAGGAGCCAAGAAGAGGAAAAAGGAAAGAGGAATAAGAGAGAAGAAAAGAAGGAGCCAGAGGAAAAGAAAAAAAAAAGACGAAAAGAGGAATAGAGAGAGAGAAGGAAAGAAGGAGCCAGGAAGAGGAAAAAAAAAAAAGACGAAAAGAGGAATAGAGAGAGAAGGAAAGAAGAAGCCAGGAAGAGGAAAAGAAAAAAAAAGACGAAAAGAGGAATAGAGAGAGAGAGAAGAAAGAAGGGAGCCAGGAAGGAAAGAAAAAAAAGACGAAAGAGAAAGGAGAGAGAAGGAAAGAGAGCCAGAAGAGAAAGAGGGAAAGAAGGAAAGAAGGAGCCAGGGAGAGGAAAAGAAAAAAAGGACGAAAAGAGGAAGAGAGAGAGAAGGAAACAAGGAGCCAGGAAGAGGAAGAAAAAAAAAGACGAAGGAATAGAGAGAGAGAAGGAAAGAAGGAGCAGAAGACAAAGAAAAAAAAAAACGAAAGAGGAGAGTGAGAAGGAAGAAGGAGCCCGAAAGGGAATAGAGAGAGAAGAAAGAAGAAGCCTGGAAGAGGAAAAGAAAAAAAAAAGGACGAAAAGAGTAGAGAGAAGAGAGAGAGAGGAGGAAAGAAAGAAGGAGGGAGGAATGTCGACCAGGGCTTCTCTCGCCGGATGAGAATCACCGGGATTTGCATTTCCTAACTCTCGCATATCGACGCGAAGGAGAATCGGCATTTGAACTGGTATTATTTATTATCATTATTATTTATTATTATTATTATTAAATCGGCATTTGAACTGTATTATTATTATTATTATTATTATTAAATCGGCATTTGAACTGGTATTATTTATTATTATTATTATTATTAAATCGGGTATCAGGTCGGGCACGGAGGTCAATCAGCGCGTCTGGCAGTCCGTTTGTGGAGGAAACAGCAAATCAGTAAAGATATTTGTAAGCACACACGCATGGGTATGAGTGTGTGTATACATACATACATACACATACACAC
>NW_020872241.1:0-2500 GCF_003789085.1 Penaeus vannamei
GAGAGGAGAGAGAGGAGAGACGACGAGAGGAGGAGAGAGAGAGAGAGAGAGAGAGAGATGAGAGAGACAGGAAGAAGAGAGAGAGAGAAGAGAGAGAGGAGAGAGAGGAGAGAGAAGAGAGAGAGAGAGAAGAAAGAGAGAGAGTACGCGAAAGAAAAAAAGAGAAAAAAAGAAACGAAAGAAAGTTAAAGAAAGAAAGAAAGAGAGAGAGAGAGAAAGAGAAAGAAGGACAAGAACCTCGTTAAAGTTGAACTGCCCTCCACGCTGACTAATGATCCCCCTTCCTTTGGTACAAGATATTCGACCAATTTCCCCTCTTTGGCCAGACAACAATCAACGCACGGCAAGATTTACTGCTGGGGGTCAACACAGTGCTACTCCGCGGTGCTTTTGGCGATGGGTAATTCGCTTGCTCCAAAGATGGGGGAGGAGGAGGTGTGGAAGAAGGAAAAGAATTGAAGAGGGGGAGGAGGTAGGAGAAGAAATGGATTGGAAGAGGAGGAGGAGGAAGAATTGGAGGAGGTGGAAGAAGGAAAGAATTTGGAAGAGGAGGAAGAGGAAAAATGGAGAGGTGGTGGAGAAGGGGGGAGGGGGGGGGGAGAGAGGAGGAGGAGGAAGAATTGGAGCAGTGGTGGAGGAGTAAGGAGGGGGAGGGAAGGAGAGGAGATGGAGGAGGAGGGAGAAGGAGAATTAGAAGAGGGGTAATAAAGAAGGAAGAAGATGGAAGAGGAATTATGATGACTGGAAGAGGAGGAGGAGGTGGAAGGGGAAAGACGGAAAATGTGGAGAGATATGAGAAGGAAAATATCAATGAAATAAAAATAATGGTAATGATAGTAACAATGATTATAATGATAGTAATAATATCAAAGATATTAATAAAAATGATAACAATGATAGTGATAACGATAATAAAAATAAAATATTAGAATAAAGATGACAATGATAAGGATGAAAATAAAACAGTATTATGATAAATGATAATGATAATAACAATTATCAACATCATCATTAGAGAAATAATGATAATGATGATTGTGATGATAATAAAGGTGGTAGTGATAATAATAACCAAAAATAATCACACTGGTAATAAAAATAATGATAATAATAAGGCTAATATTTTAGTATTAAGGATAGTGACGATACATTAATAATAATGATGGTAATGGTAATAATATAGTAATAGCGATATTGATGATAATGATAATAACAAAGACAATATTGATAGCAATAATAAAAATGATGATTATGATAATGATAAAAGATAAACGAAATAATAGCACTGGTAATGAAAATAATAAGAATGTTAATGATGATAGTAATGATAACGATAATCATGATGATGGCAATAACAATGATGATAATAGCAATAATGAAATAATTATAATGATAAAGCCATGAAAAGTATAGGAGGAAGAATATGGAAAAATAAAGAAAACGACAAGAATGAGGAACATAAAGTGGCATAAGAAGAAAAGGAAAAGGAAAATGAAGAAGAAGAAAAGAGAAAAAATAAAGAAGAGAACGAAAAGTAAAAAAAGAGGAAGACGAGGAAGAAGAAATATGAGAAGAGACTGAAAGAAGGAAGAAAAGGAGTAAGAACGGTAGAAGAAGAAGGTGAACGAATATCTCTATCAATCAATTATCGCGATTTGATTAATTGTAGTTTTTTTTTTTTTTTTTTTCTTTTTTTTTTTTTTTGAGGGGGAAGGCGGAGCCAAGACTGATGCTCATAATTTACTACCAGAACATGACCGAAAATGTGTCAAAATACTTGAATTGTTGACCATATAAGTAGATATACATTTTTAAAAGTATGTTGATATGTGGATGCATGAAAGACAGATGAATAGATATGACTAGATCGAGATATAGATGTGTATGAAGTTGAAGAGATAGATAACCGTATACAAAGGTGAATATGTATAGAGAGGAAAGAAAACAGACACAAGTCAACAATTCAATAAAATTATATATATAAAAAATTAAAACCTCCATTTCACCCTCATTCCAGTCTCTTCCGTCCTCCATCTATCTGTCTGTCTGTTTACCCCCCTCCCCCTCTCTCTCTCTCTCTACATTTCTCTCTCTCGCATTTTTTCCTACTCTCTCTCTCTTCCCCCCTTCTCTCTCACTCTCTCGCAGTTTTTCCTACTCCCCTCCCTTTTCTCTCTCTCACTCTGTATCTCTGTATCTCTCCCTCTCCCTCCCATCCCCTCCCTACCTCCCTCCTTCCCTCCCCTCCCTCCCTCCCCCGACCCACTCATCTCTTCTCTCTCCTTCGGCAGTATAAAAAAGCAGGTCGGGGCGTTTTTCTTACAGTTCCCAAGTAGCAGTAAGAGGGCTCGTTACTCGCTCGTCCGCCGTGTTATGGTCTGCCAGGGGGACATGACTGCATTCCACAAAAGAGGAAGAAATTGGGGTCTAATACCTTGCTTTTTTGTGTAGTTATCTTTCTTTTGTTTATTTATGTTGTTTATTCATTTATCTGTTTGTT
>NW_020872241.1:7500-10000 GCF_003789085.1 Penaeus vannamei
GAGAGTGAGAAAGAGAATAATTAGAAAGAAGGAGAGGGAGATTGGCGGGGTCGAGAGAAGAGAGAGAGAGAGAGAGAGAGAGAGAGAGAGAGAGAGAGAGAGAGAGAGAGAGAGAGAGAGAGAGAGAGAGAGAGAGAGAGAGAGAGAGAGAGAGAGAGAGAGAGAGACAGACAGACAGACAGACAGAGAGACAGAGAGACAGAGACAGAGACAGAGACAGAGACAGACAGACAGACAGACAGACAGTCACAGAAATAGAGATAAAACAAATCACAAACAAACAGAGAATAATAAACACACAAACACCGACAAACACACAGAACAGACATTACCAGACAAGCATCGAGACAAGTCCAACATCCTCTTAACTTCACAGACCCCGTAACGCCAAACCACGAAGCTGAAGTTGAAGTTTGGTTTATCTTCAATTATTAACGAAGTCTCAAAGTCTCATTAACCTTGGCAATACGGGGATGATTATAACTTGGAGGAATAGTAATGTTTGAGAATCTATTTTTCTTAATCAAGAAATGGGAGTGACTTAGTTAAAAGTACGATGTAATTCTGTTTGTATATCTATCTGTCTATCTATCTATCTGTCTATCTCTCTTTCTTATCCATTTTTCTTTTTCCTCTCGTTCTCTTTCTGTCTGTCTGTCTATTTTTCTTTCTTACCCATTTCTATTTCTCTCGATCTCTGTCTGTCTGTCTGTCTCTCTCTTCTATCTGGCTATCTATCAATCTATTTTTTTCTCAATATTTTTTGTCTATCAGTCTGTTCTCTATGCATCTTTTATTTAACTACCTATTCATCTATCATCATTCTGTATATATTCTGTTTATATATGTGTAAATATTCCCTTTTGTTCTAGGCTCTGCTGTTATGCACGATTTATTTGTTCATATATATATTTTTTATTAGTTAATTGCTTAATTCATTAGCTAATTTACTAGCGTAATAAATAGGTTTATTTCATAATATATCTTAACATGATTTAGGCTTAGATTTCCTCTGAAAAACGCAAGAAGAGGTCTCACTTAAATTTAAGGAGGATTTGACCCAAGAGAACGGGAGAAAATTATTTGTGCATGCTTTAAAGGGTAAATGTATTCGATAACAATAACTACAGCTATCAGTCTTTATTTGTTTCTCTCTCTTTCTCTTCATGTCTCTTTCGTATGTATATATATGTGGTGTGTGTATTTATATATACGTATATATAAGCGTATATATTATATATATATATATATATATATATATATATATATATATATATATATATATATATATATATATATATATATATATATATATATTATATATATATATATATATATATATATATATATATATATATATATATATATATATATATATATATATATATATATATATATATATATATATATATATATATATATATATATATATATATATATATATATATATAATATATATATATATATATATATATATATATATATATATATATATATATATATATATATATATATATATTTATATATATATATATATATATATATATATATATATATATATATATATATATATATAATATATATATATATATATATATATATATATATATATATATATATATATATATATATATATATATATATATATACATATATATCTTCTCTCTCTCTCTAGCTCTAGCACCCATGAAGCTCACCCCGCCCATCCAACTTCCCATGAATTTCAATATAAGCTTACCAATCCCAAAGCTCAAGGATTCCCGGAGCCAGTTTCATATCGTGGCGTCACAGCTTTAACAGGGGAGTCGCCTGCTCTCCAAATCTGCTCCTTAAATAAATCCCTTATGTCTAAAATGAATGTAACTCATCGTGCAATCGTACTTTTTAAAAATCTGATATGTTTAATGACATGGAATTATTTATGAATTAACGAGGGTTAGAGGTCCTATTAACGAATGTATTTTATATAGGTTTTAACAGTAATAATGATAAAGACCAAACTATTCTCTACTCTCAGTCTCCTCGAAATCGTCCATGAACACGACTCTTAGGCACTAACGAGATGCTGCAGTGCCACTTGTTCATGAGGCTTTTGTTCAGCAGAAAGGCCCACGTTCTATTCCCTCCGCACAATTACCCATGAGTGGGCAATGTATCGGGGTTACTTAGTGCAATTTTATGAGGTGTCGTTGAATCGAGCAGCGTGCAGGAGGAAATGCAGCCATTATGTAGCGATGGACTGAGGACTTTACTTTTTTAAGCCTTTTTTGTGTGTTATATTTTCATGTGTTTGTTCATTATATTGATATTTCTTTGGCCTTAATCCAAAGAGTGGTTAGATTAAATAGACTTTGTTTTCCTGTCAAGCGTTTCTTTATGATTTTTTTATTTATTTTGAATTAAACAGTATTTTTTCTTTAGTATACATTTTTTTGTTGTACATAGACACATACAAAAACTAAGAAAAAAAACAAGCACACACACACACACACACACACAC
>NW_020872241.1:15000-17500 GCF_003789085.1 Penaeus vannamei
ATGTCCAAGAAATGGGATAAAGGTGAGTTCTTCCTGGGTGAATGGCAGGTCATCAGTGCGAAAGAATTATATCGTAGAATGGCAAAAGACATTACTTTAGGAAATTTAAATACAGAATATATATATATATATTATATTATATATATATTCATGTACATATTCACATTCATATACATATGGATGTGCAAAGATACTTATTCCTTGAGAAACTAAATAAGTAAGATTAAGTAAAAGAAGAATATAAGTGTAAGAATGATATTTATAATGCTTGAAATATAAAGAGAGGTTTTGTTTTTACTTTTTTCTTTCTCTTTTTTCGGCGGAAATCCTGCATAGTTTAGACAGAAGCGAGCCGGCGTAATGGTAATGGATGATGTCATAATTCGTTTTAGATCATTCTTAATGCTTTTAATGAGAAAAAACTTTGATGCCAGAATTCATGACGAAAAAATTATTTCTGAACAACTCGCTAGTTGTGAACTTTTCATTAATTTATTTTCAATATATATTCAAATAAATAGATGTTAGATTAGGTAGATAGATGCAAAGAAATTAAAGGTATATATAATAAGTGTAGATGAATATATATATATATATATATATATATATATATATATATATATATATATTATATATGTATATATATATATATATATATATATAATATATATATATATATATATATATATATATAGTATATATACATATATGTATTATGTATGTATTATATATATACACACACACACACATACACACACATATATATGTATGTATGTACATGAAGAGAGAGAGAGAGAGAGAGAGAGAGAGAGAGAGAGAGAGAGAGAAATTTATTTTTTTTTTTTACACATATTTCGGATAACACATCTTGTCGGAATGCATTCTAAGACCCTGGATGATGCTTTAATACATATATCTATCATCACTCTCATCATCATCTATCATCACTCTATATCACCACAACTCTTTTGGTCTGGCGATACCCACACAGACAGATAGTTGAAGAAAAGCTATATACCAGAGATTCGAAGCACTGTGGAACTCGTGTTCAACGCCAGCCCTACTGTTTTCCCATCTTTTGATACCTACGTGGATTTACATGACAAAGGAACACATTAGTCCACGGTGGAAGAACTCCTTTTATCCATTCCACTTCCGGGCACTAGAATGTCGAAGAACACAAAAGAAATAAAAAGAAAATAAAAACATGCTGAGAGAAATACACTTCGATAGAATGGTTTTCAAGTCGGGCGCTGCTCTCTCTTTCGCTTCAATACCTCTTCATACCACCTGGTATATCGGTATCTCAGACAGAGCTTTGGCAAGGGAAGGGGAATATGTGTCTGGTATTAAGGTGGAGGGAGTGAGAAGGTGAGAGGGAGAGAAGGAAAGAAAGTGGGTGAGGGAGAGGAGGGAAAGTGAGAGTGGGAGAAAAGGAAAGAAAGAGGGTGAGTGAGAGAAGGAAAGAAAGATGATGAGAGGAGGAGGAGGGAAAGAGGGTGAAGGAGAGGAAGGAGAGATGGAAAGAAAGGGAGAGTAGTACCAGAACAAAGTCTAATAATATAGAATTCATGTAAATTAAAAGATACTACTGCCATTTGCTACTTCCTGAAATGAATTAGAAGACGAAATGGTACCATGACAGTGGAATGAAGAAGGTAATAGCCATAATAACGACAAGAGTGAGATTGCACTATCTTCAAGAATAATATAATTAAGAACAAAATATTAAATATCTGGTATACAAAAATTTAGTGACTGAAAAACGCTTATATTACGATGGAGTTCGAAATATATATTGAATCCTACTGAACACCTACTAGGGAAAAATAATACCATGAAACCAACAAATAACAAGAAGATTAAAAAAAAATAAAAAACAAAAGATCTGGAGTACTATCGTTAAAAAACAGATATTCCAAGATTCTGACAATCATGAAATAGCGCCGAGGACTGGACATCAATAAATCCCTTTCAAAATTTGATTGTGATTTGGCCATCCTGATTTATTGGATGCAAAACGATGGTTCCATGAAATAAGTAACTGAATGCAAAACGATCGTCCCGTAAAAAAAAAAAAAAAAAAAGAAAAAAAACTGATTTTGTTTTTGTTTTTTGTTTTCATTTTGTAATTCGTACATAATTGTATATGTGTGCGTGTGCGTGTGTGTGTCTATATATGTGCAAATATGAAAGAAAGAAGATAAATGATTGAATGAAACACACACACACACACACACACACACACACACACACACACACAATTATGTACGAATTACAAAATGAAAACAAAAAACAAAAACAAAATCTTTTTTTTTTTTTTTTTTTTTTTTTTTTTTTTTTTTTTTTTTTTTTTACGGGACGATCGTTTTGCATCCAGTAAATCAGGATGGCCAAATCACAATTCAAATTTGAAAGGGATTATTGATGTCCAGTCCTCGGCGTTTCATGATTGTCAGAATCTTGCAATATCTGTTTTTTAACGATAGTACTCCAGATC
>NW_020872241.1:22500-35000 GCF_003789085.1 Penaeus vannamei
TTGTTGTTGATGTGTTGTTGATTGTTGGTATATGTGTGTTTTGTTGTTGTTGATGTGTTTTTGTTGTCGTTGTTGATGTGTTTTTGTTGTTGCTGATGTGTTTTTGTTGTTGTTGATATGTTTTTGTTGTGTTTTTGTTGTTTTTATTTCGTAATCATCTGGGTTGGAGGCGTTTTGATTTGTAAATTTTCGAGTTTTGTACGAATCATCCTTTACCTCTATTATATTTTATCTTACTTCTTTTTTTATCGAGGATATGTATTTGGTTTGCCTAAATATTCGTAGAGTTAGTTTTATATTTCAGAGTGCTTACCGCTAGACTAATATCATTATCATAATTACATTTACCTGAGGATAGACATTTGGTTTGGAAATATTAAGAATGAAGTTTCTATTTTAGATGCATTAATTAACATTATATTAGATTGAC
The DNA here is from genome assembly GCF_003789085.1 of Penaeus vannamei. Classification (NCBI taxonomy): domain Eukaryota; kingdom Metazoa; phylum Arthropoda; class Malacostraca; order Decapoda; family Penaeidae; genus Penaeus; species Penaeus vannamei. Next base: position 22,931 of record NW_020872241.1, read on the forward strand.
TGCAAACTGTTTATCTGACAATCTGTATTGCTTATGTAAATACTTGATTATTTATCAATAATATCGGTACATTGAAATTGCATGTATCTGATTTTTAAATTATGTTGTAAATGGATTCTCTAGCTCCGTCTCATGTCTGTCTTTCTCATTTTCTCTCTTCTTTCTCTTCTGTCTGTTCTCATCTCTCTCTCTCTCTCTCTCTCTCTCTCTCTCTCTCTCTCTCTCTGTTTGTCTCATTCTCTTCTCTCTTTCTTCTTTATTTGTCTGTCTGTCTCCTGCTCTCTCGTCTGCTTGTCTGTCTTGTTCTCTCCTCTCTCTCTCTCTCTCTCTCTTCTCTCTCTCTCTCCTTCTCTCTCTCTCTCATCTCTCTCTCTCTCTTCTCTCTCTCTCTCCTCTCCCTCCTCCCCCCTCTCTCTCTCTCCTCTCTTCTCTTGTCCCGTTCCAACTCTGATCCACACTCTCAACTTTTCTCCTCCTCCTCTCGCTTGCGACAGTCAATTACAACACCTCTCTGGTTCACCTGTATCTTTCCTCGGTAAATAACGCAAAATTTTCAAACGGGGGTTATATATACAGTGTGGAATAATTATCTCTCCGCCCTATGCTATACTCCTATATTATAACCCAAAAAATTCTTGAAAAAAAAAAATGTAGCAAATCACTGACGAGTTTTCCAGGAGGAGTCCAATAACATGTTTTAAAATAGGATGGTTTCTACTGAAGCAGCTTTATACAAAATTAGGGATGGGGTATAATAACATAGATCAAAAATCTTAGTAAATTTGCTCTCATTCAGGACCTTTCTAAAGCTTTTTGACCAGTGTCACACATGAAATTCTTTACTTAACAAATTTAGCAAACTGTTTTAAACCTTTGCTTTAAAAGATATACAATGGCCCAATAATCAATGATAGTATATTATAACATCAAAACAACAAAGTAGCTTCTGGTGTTCCATAAGGATCTATTTTAGTCTTTCCAATAATGTTTACGATTTTCAAAATGATTATATTAACCATAGCCCATAACTGCCTTCTATTGCAGTGCGCCGATGATTCATAGTTTCTTCATAGCGACTCAGTAAACAACTTCCTTAATACATAAATAAGAACTTAGAGGCATACTTTACACAAGCAAAATTATATTTGACACATGGCTCTTCTTAACTATATCACAATTAAAACCCAATGTATTTCATTAGGTAGTCAGCAAGATCATAGCTAAAAATTCCCAAATGTCACAATCCATAGAATTTTCAGCTGCCTCGATTCAAACGAACACTTCAATGAAAAATATGAAGATTTTGACCATATTTAGTTATTGTTCAAATACGGGGTTCGATCAACAAACCAGGCGGTGCCAAAAAGATATATAATACTTATAAAATATATAAAAATTTGCTGCAAGAGTCGGTGCATTTAGGTAATATCAGTAGTAAAAACTTATCACATCACCCCCGCATATCCAAAATATAAAAAAAGATGGTTTTTTCTAAAAGTCCCATTTCTAAATGCCAGTTGTATGACACATGCTTGTATTCATTCACAAACTCATTCATGGAATTATCCGCAATGGTTTAAATGCCTTTGCAAACTGCAGTGACACATCAGGGCGGCTTCAGTAATGTCAAGTAAATTCTCTTTTTTGTTAAGAGATCGAATACCGATTACAGGAGCACGACCAAAATGGAGGATAATTACGTGGACCCAAGTTAGGACATGGTACAAGAGGATATAAGAGACATATAACGAGTGACTTTGGACTTTGGCGACAACTCTCTCGTCGTCATTCTCTCTCCTCTCTCTCTCCTCTCTCTCTCTCTCTCTCTTTCTCTTAGCTCTTCTACTTGTCCCTTCTTCTTCTCTTCTCTGTCTCTTCTCTTCTCTTTCTCTTTCCCTTCTCTCCTCTCCTCTCCTCTCGCCTCTCCTCTCCTTTCCTCCCTCTCCTCTCTCTCCTCTCTCTCTCTGTCTTCTGGCCGTGCCGGCATCTTTCTTTTCTCTCTGTCCTTCTCTCTTTTGTCCCTGGAGCTAGGCTGTCATGTCTTATTCATTCTCTTCTCTCTTCTCTCCTCTCTCTCCTCTGGACTTCTTTCTCTCTCTCTCGTACTCTACTCTCTCTCTCTCTTCTCTCTCTCTCTGCTCTCTCTCTCTCCACCAAAATAAAGGAGAACGGGTAAGAAAAAAAAAAAAGTTTAAAAAGCATATTAATTAAAAAAGTTTGACAGATCTCTTAGGAGAGAAAAAACAAACAAACGAAAATTTTGTTCAATATCCCGTATATTAATTACAAAGCCGAGGGGGAAGGAAGGAGAGGAGAGAGGAAGGCAGGATTCAGAGAAGGGAAGGAGGGGAACGAGGGGAGAGGGAGAGGGAGAGAGAGGAAGGAGGGTCAGAGAAGGGAAGGAGGGGAAGGGGAGGGAGAGCGAGAGGGAGAGAGGGGGCAAGGAGGATCAGAGAAAGGAAGGAGGGGTAGATAGAGAGGATAGGAGCGGTGGTGTGGGATTGATGGAGGAGGGGAGAGACTTGTGTCGACGGACCAGTGATTTTTTGACGTTTTCGGTCCCGAGATTCTTTCCTCCAGGAACATTAAAACGTGGAACATCGAGGAACTGATATTTCATTCTTTTTTCCCCTTTCTGAATGAGCAGGATGCACTGGCATTTGGGGTTGTTAGAGAGAAAGGGAGATGAGAGAGAGAGGAGATGAGAGAGAGAAAAGAGAGAAGCGGAGAGAGAGAGAGAGAGAGGAGAGAGAGGAGAGGAGAGGAGAAGGGAGACGAAGAGAGGAGAAAGCTGGAAGAGAGAGAATGAGAGGAGAGAGAGAGAGAGAGAGAGAGGAGAAGACAGACAGGAAAACATAGGGATGGAGCCAAGGGAAGGGATGACATAATGGAGGGAGGGAGGAGAGAAAGAGAGAAGGGCCTTGGAGGCGGAGCGGAGAGAGAGAGAAGAGAGAAGGGCTTGGAGGGAGGGAGAGAGAGAGGGGGGGAAAGGGGTAGGGGATGGAGGGAGGGATGGAGGGACGGAAGGAAGAATGGGGAGGGAGGGGAGAAAGAAAGAATGAACGGAAGGGGTATAGGGGAAAGAGAGAGAGGGCAGGAGGAAGGGAGAAAGAGAGGGATGGAGGGAGAGAGTGAGAGAAGGTATGAAAAAGAGGACTAACAGAGAGAGTGAATGAGAAAATGAATGAAAGAAAGAGAGATGAGAATAAAACAAGACCAGACAGACAGACAAGAGGCAAAGAATGAAAAACGAAGACAAATGCTGACAATCAAAACAGACAGACAGGACATTTAACAGAAACAGACAGATAAAGCTAGAATAAACACTAACAAATCACGTTTCTCTTATGTGAACGGGTAGAACGAGACAAGGGAACCGGGCTGTTAACATTGGTCTGTCGATTTCAATGGGAGCTGCCGTCAAAAAAAAAAAAAAAAAAAAAATGGCTGTAAGAATAACAAAAATGTTTTTTGGAAAATGGAATAAAACAGCGAATAAAAGAAGAGGGCAGACGACATAAAGAGGTAGAAAGAGCGTAAACGAGAGGGGGCCAGGATATGAAGGCGTTGTAGGAATAGCGGGGAAACCCGGTAGGTTAGAGAGAGAGAGAGAGGACAAGAGAAGAGACGGAGAGAGAGAGAGAGAGAGAGAGAGGAGAGGAGAGAGAGAGAGAGAGAGATGAGAGAGAGAGAGAGAGAGAGAGAGAGACAGATAGAAAAAAATAAAAAGAGAGAAGAAAAACGAGACAGAAGCAGAAAGAAACAAAGAAAAAAACAACAAACAAACAGAAGCATAAATGAAAGTTAGAAAAAAAAATACCAGCAAGCATAAATGAATTTGCAGAAAAAAAGATTGAAAAAAAGAGAAGGAAAAACCACAGACAGAAGAGAAAGAAACAGAAAAAAGGGAAAAAAGAAAAAAAAACATAAATCTGAGGCGTGGAAGCATAACGACAACACACCACAGCCCCCCCCCCACCAAAAAAAAGATAAAAAAACTCAAAATACTGCATCGTCAAACGGAAGACCGTCGGAGAACAAAGCTTGGTTAGGGTCTGTACTGAAAGGAATAAAAATCGATGAGATTAAAAACTTGAAACAGCTTCCGTTGAGGACCTGGAAAACGGGTCTGTCCTACCGCCCCCCCTTCTTCGTCTCCTTTATTCTTCTTCTCTTCCTTCTTCTCCTTCTTTATTCCTTTTCTTCTTCTACTTCTTGTTGCTTTTTTCTTTTGGTTTCCTTTTTCTCTTCCGTTCTTTCTTTCTCGGCTCTGTTCTTTCTTTCTCGCTTTCCTCTCTCTCTCTCTCTTTCTCTCTCTTTTCTCTCTGCTTTCTCTCTCTCTCTCTCTCTCTCTCTCTCTCTCTCTCTCTCTCTCTCTCTCTCTCTTCTCTCTCTCTCTCTCTCTCTCTTCTCTTCTCTCTCTCTCTCTACCTTTTCTCTTCTCTCCTCTCGTCTTCTCTCTCTCTCTCTCTCTCTCTCTCTTCTCTCTTCTTCTCTCTCTCTCTCTCTCTCTCTCTTCTCTCTGCGTCTCTCTCTCTCTCTCTCTCTTTCTTTCTCCCCGTCTCTCTTTCTCTCTCTCCTTCCCTTCGTCACCATTTCCTCTCTCTCCTTCCCTCCGTCCCACCTTGCTTTCTCTCTCTCTCCCCTTAGTCCCTTTCTCTCATTAAAAACATTTCTCCTCAAAAATGCAAAAAACATAGCACTATCTTCGCGCCCTCAACCTCGGGGCAAAATAACCTGATCGCTTGCCCCATTCTGTAGTCGCTTGTCTCAATAAATGTTTCAGGAGGTACAAAGTTTCTCTGGGATATTGTTCACTTGTACTAACGTATCGTAATGTTCATATTTTAAGTGTCCGCGTGAGACCTCACTCTCACTCCCTCACTTCATCTATTCATTTAGAAATATATATTTTTGATTATTATATCTAATTATTAGTGTTCGTTCATGTCATTTATTCATTTCAGAAGAAATAGTATGAATGAGAATTAACTATGGGAATTCGATTGGTTTCGAAATTATCCCTTCCCTTTGGTAACAAAAACCAAATTGAAACAGTCAAGATGGCGACTGTTTTCTTATTTCACTTTGTTGCACATGGATTAGTTCATCATTTATTCGTTCATGTGGAAAACAAAACAAACGAATTTTGTCTCATTATGTATCATTAATATTATATATTATCTTACACCATAGAAATAACATTGAAGTATTTGCATACTCTATCAACACCATTCACATATTCACGAATTTACTTATAACAATCCATTATATCCATTAATCTGTTGTTTATTAAACATCTATTTTCATATTTTTCAATCTCATGCTCGTTATCTTTTTTTTTATATTATTTTTTTCTTGTTTTGGTCACGATCTTGCGATTTCGACAACCTGGAAGCTCTGGTCACATATCTCATGCTTATTCAATTCCAAAGCGTGCCGGGGTTCTGCTTCTCTCTTCCTCTCTCTCTCTTTCTTTCTTTCTTTTCTTTCTTTCTTTCTTTCTGATTCTTCTTTCCTTTCTTTCGTTTCTTTCTCTCTCGTCTCTCTGCTCTCTCTTTCTTTCTTTCTTTCTTTCTTTTCTTTCTTTCCTTTCCTTTCTTTCTTCTGCTCTCTCTCTCTCTCTCTCTCTCTCTCTCTCTCTCTCTCTCTCTCTCTCCTGTGTAAAAACACAAGGCTGTGACTGGATCCAGCTGACATTGCATCCAGTCCAGGCTGAATGGTCTTCTGCATCCGATTTTAATTCTTTTATTTGATTGGACAGGTTGTTTGTTTTGGTTTTATTTAATTTTATTTACTAATTATTATTTTTTTTATTTATTTATTTATTTTATTTTTTTTTGAAAGATGAGGGATTAAAAAATCTTTAAACTTCCAAAAAAAAACTGTGAAATAAAAAGTTGTTTTTTTTGTTATTTAAAAAAAAAAANGAGGGGGAGAGAGATGAGAATGAGAGGAGAAGATTGTAGATGGAGACGATGGAGAGAGAGAGAGAGAGAGAGAGAATGAGAGAAGAGAGAGACTTAATACAGAGAGAGAGAGAGAGACTAATACAGAGAGAGAGGGAGAGAGAGCTAATACAGAGAGAGAAAGAGAGAGGAGAGAGAAGAGAGAGACAGACCACACAGACAGACAGAGCGGCGCCCGTCCTGTTCCTCGTAGATCAAACCACAGCTAATAACACACCTGGACTTCCCCGTTCTCAGCCGGAATACCAAGAAGAAAGTTCTCTGGGCTGACGCTCTCCTTCTTGAAATGACTTATAGGAACACCCTCCTCCAGAGCACGCTGGCCCGCCCATCCCCTCCTCCTCCTCTCCTCTCCCCTCCTCCCTCTCCTCTTTCTCTCCTCCTTCTCCTCCTTCTTCATTCTCCCATTCTCCTCTCCTCTCCTTTCATTCTCCTCTCCTCTCCTCTTCTCTCCTCATTCTCCTTCTCTTCTACTCTCCTTATTCTCCTCCTCCTCTCCTCTCCTCTACTCCTTCTTCTCCCTTCCTACCCCACTCCCTCTTTCGTTTCGTCTCTTTATTCATTCCTTGACCTCTTACTTACATGAGTCTTGTCTGCATTTTTTTCTCTTCTTCTTTTTAATTTTCTATGTTCCTTTTCCTTTTCCTTTATCTCTTTCTCTTCCTCTTCTGCTTTACACTTTTACTCGTATCTCTCTTTTCTTTCTTTCCTTCTTCCCTCCTACCTCCCTTCCATTTCTGTCTTTCCCTTTCTTCCTCTTCCTCCTCCTCTTTCATCTCTCCCCTCTTGCTCTTTCTGCTCGTTTTTTCCTCCCTTCTCTTCCTCTCCCCTTTTTCATCTTTTCCTTCCCTCCATCTTCTTCTTTCTTCCTCTCTTCATCTTCTTCCCTCTTCCTCCTCCTCTTTTCCTCTTCCTACTCCTCTTTCTTCTTCCCCCCCCACATTCTCCTCTTCCCCTTTCCTCCTTCCCTCCCACTTCCTACTCCTCTTTCTTTCTTCGCTATTCCTATTTTCCTATTCCCTATTCCTCTTCTTTCCTCCTCCTTCCCTCCCACATCCTCCCCCTTCTTCTCTTTCCCTTTCCTCCTTCCCCCCCACTTCCTATTCCTCTTCCTTCCCCCTCCTCCCCTCCCTGCTCCTTCTCCTCTCGCCTTCCTCCCGCCCCCCTCCACTTCCTCTTCCTTCCCCCTCCTCCCCTCCCTGCTCCTTCTCCTCTCGCCTTCCTCCCGCCCCCCAAAATCCGCACATGAAAGAGCCCGCCACACGTGCACCGGCGGCGCCCTCACCCCCTTCGCCAGCGCCGCCACGTACGGGTTCTCGTGAAATTCGTGCAGACGGAGGGACCATTTCGTGACGGAACTGCATTTTTTTTTTGTTTTTTTTTGTTTTTTTTTGTTTTTTCTCGGTAAAGATCCGCGGGGGGGGGGGGTTCCTTTGGGTCTTGCACGTGCTTGCTTCAAAGCGGTGTCTGGGGCTCACGTTGCTGGCCCTCTCTCTCTCTCTCTATGTGTCTATTTATCCATCTATCTGTCTATCTGTCTATCTATGCCTCATTCTCTCTCTCTCTCTCTCTCTGTCTCCTGTCTCTGTCTCTGTCTCTCTTCTCTCTCTCTCTCTCTCTCTCTCTCTCTCTCTCTCCTCTCTCTTCTCTCTCCTCTCTCTCTCTCTCATTCTATTTATCATTCTATCTGTCTATCTATCTATCTTTCTCTCTCACTCTTCTATCTATCTATCTGTCTATTTATCCGCTCTCTCTCTTCTCTGTGCTTAGCTCTCTCTTCTCTCTATCTATCTATCTATCAATATTCCTCTCTCTCTCTCTCTCTCTCTCTCTCTCTCTTCTCTCTCTCTCTCTCTCTCTCTCTCCTCTCTCTCTCTCTCTTCTTCTCTCCTCTTCTCCCCCCCCCCCCCCCCCCCCTCCTCCTCTCTCTCTCTCTCTCTCTCTCTCTCTCTTCTCTCTCTCTCTCTCTCTCTCTCTCTCCTCTCCTCTCCTCCTCCTCTCTCTCTCTCTCTCTCTCTCTCTCTCTCTCTCTCTCTCTCTCTCTCTCTCTCTCTCTCTCTCTCTCTCTCTCTCTCTCTCTCTCTCTCTCTCTCTCTCTCTCTCTCTCGCACTCACGTTTTTTCGAATCGTCATTATTATTACCAGTGCTGCTATTACATCGATTTCTGTGTCAACTTTTCACTGTTGATTTTCGAAAATGAAATTAAGTCGACATTAAAAATAGAACCAAAGAAAAAGGCGAGAGATATACAGACGACATTATATATATATATATATATATATATATATATATATATATATATATATATATATATATATATTATATATATATCCATATATGCACACACATACACACACACACACACACACACCACACACACACACACACACACACACACATATATATATATATATATATATATATATATATATATATATATATATATATATATATATATAATATATACATATATATACACAGAGTGCAAACAACTGAATTGTTCATCATTTCCGAGGACAGAATTCAGGAAATGAGATCTTAATGTGTCTCATTGAAAAGTGCAAATTTGTGAAAACTTTGTGAAAATCGTCACTATTCTTTCCTCTCTCTCTCCTGGTGTATATATACGAGTATATCTCTCTACCCATTAACCTATCTATCTGTCGAACTACCTATCTGTCTATCTGTTTATCAGTCTATCTGTCTATCTGCATCTAACTCATTGTCTCCACTCCTTCTCCCCTTATCTCTCTCTTCTCTCTCTCTTCTCTCTCTCTCTCTCTCTCTCTCTCTCTCTCTCCTCTCTCTCTCTCTCTCTCTCTTCTCTCTCTCTCTCTCTCTCTTCTCTCTCTCTCTCTCCCTTTGTTTCCTCTATCCCTTTCTAACTATTTTCTTATCTATATTCTCTCTATCCCTCTTTTCTAAGTCGAATCGATGGGTACATAGATATGAAAAGATAGATAGATTAGTATGTACATTTAAATCGTCATAGCTAGAGATAAAAAAAAACAAGCACAAAAGAGAAATAAACTAACACAATTGCACGCACACAGACAAATACGGACACATATACATACACAAATACAAATAAACACACACACACACATAGGCACACATCCACGCACAAACATTCAAGTACATTCACACACTCAAACACAAAATTACAAAGACATACAAACACACACACACACAAAAACACATAAACACACACACACACACACACAAACATATACACACACAACACACACAAACATAAACACACACACACACAACACACACACATAAACACACACACACCACACATAAACACACCACACACACACACGCACAAACATAAACACACACACACACAACATAAACACCACAACACACGCACAAAACATAAACACACCCACACACAAAACATAAACACACACACACACAAACACACAACATAAACACACACACACGCACACAAACATAAAACACACACACACAAACATAAACACACGCACAAACACACACACACACACACTCACACACACATACACACAACACACACACACACACCACACACTCACACACACATACACACACGCACATGCGCTCTTGCACGCACGCCACAGGTCAGCTCAGGCCACACGTCTGCTCCACCACAGCGCAAAGGGAAAAGGCGGTTGTTCACTTGTTCATTGACCTTCGAGGAGCAACTTGAACTTTTGAACAGAAGATCCGGGAAACAGATGAAGCGAGAAAGAATTCAAATGATTTCCTGTCTGTCTTTCATTCTTGTTTTCTCACTTCCTCTCTTCTTCGTCTTTCTCTCTGTCTCTCGCTATTCCTCTTACTTGCATTGCTTCATTTCCGTCTCCGCCTCTGTCTTGCTTTTATCATTCCTTCTGCTTCTCCTTCTCCTCTTTCGTCTTCTAATCCTTCTCTTTCTATTTCTTTCTCTCCTCCTCCACTTGCTTTCTCTACTTCCCTCTCCTCCTCATCTACTTCCTCCTTCTCCTACTCCTCCTCCTTCTCCCCATCCTCCATTTCCCCCTCCTCTTCCTCCTCCTTCTTCTCCTCCTCCTCTTCCTCCTTCTACGTTCTTTTCTTCCTCCTTAAACCGTCTTTTCTCTCCTCCTCCTCCTCTTCCCTCTCATCATCGCTGCCTCAACTTTTTCCGCCTTCTGCAATGATTAAAGAACATAACTGATTTCATTGCAAATCATCAACAATATAATGTTGTTGTTTTTTTCATCTTTTAATTTAATTGTAAATGCATTGGTTATATAGCGTGTGTGAGATACTGATAATTATTATTTCTAGTGTTACTAGTAAAGGATAGTGATGATAACATTAATAGGAAAAGAGAATTAACTATGATATCAGTAATAACGTATTTATATGATGGTCGTAGAGTAAGAGTAAAAGTAGTAATTATGCTAATTATGACAATAATGATTCTATTATAATTATTACTACTATTAGTGATAATGACTATGGTAATAATAATGGCAATGGTGATAATAATGATAGTATAATGATGCCTTAATCATTTCAATAATAATAGTAATAGGGATGATAATAATGTTAATAATGATAATGATAATAATACAGATTATTGTAATAAAAATAATAACAATAATAGCAACACCAACAATGATAATAGCAATAATAATGAAAATAATGATAACAATGGTAATCATAATAACAATGATAATAACAAGAAGAATATCAATAATGATATGAATAATGATAATGAATATGATGATGGTGATAATGATAATAATTATGATAATGATAATAATAATACTAATACTAATAATGATAATTATTATAGTAGTAATAATAATAACAATAATAATGATAATGATGACAACAATAACACTATTGAACCAATAACTAAGCAAACAACCACAAAACAAATACAAACAAACAAAAAGTAATAATAATAACAATAATAACGATAACAATGACAACAATAACACTATCGAACCAATAACTAAGCAAACAACCACAAACCAAATACAAACAAACAAACAAAGAACGAGAGAACAGACCAAAACCCCCACAAACGGACGGAGACGAACCCAAAACGGAGGAACAAACAAACAAAAAATAATAACAATAATAATGATAACAATGACAACAATAACACTATCGAACCAATAACTAAGCAAACAACCACAAACCAAATACAAACAAATAAAAAAAGAACGAGAGAACAGACCAAAAACGCCCAAAACGGAGGAGGAACAAACAAAAAGTAATAATAATAACAATAATAACGACAACAATGACAACAATAACACTATCGAACCAATAACTAAGCAACCAACCACTAACCAAATACAAACAAACAAAAAAAGAACGAGAGAACAGACCAAAACCGCCCACAAACGGACGGAGAAGAAGCCAAAACGGAGGAGGAACAAACAAAAAGTAATAATAATAACAATAATAACGATAACAATGACAACAATAACACTATCGAACTAATAAATAAATAAATAAATAAATAAACAACCAAAAAACAAATACAAAAAAAAACAAAAGAGCAGACCAAAAACACCCACAAACGGACGGAGACGAACCCAAAACGGAGGAGGAACAAACAAAAAGTAATAATAATAACAATAATAACGATAACAATGACAACAATAACACTATCGAACTAATAAATAAATAAATAAATAAATAAACAACCACAAAACAAATACAAACAAAAAAAGAACGAGAGAACAGACCAAAAACGCCCACAAACGGACGAAGACTAACCCAAAACGGAGGAGGAACGGGCAGTCTCCTTGGGGTACGTTCACACACGCGCGCTGCAGACGGACGGCGGCTGGCGCGGGTTCTCCTCTGGGATCCGCCGCTTCCTCAGGATCTGATCTTTGTGAGGGAGTGTGTGTGAGGTGGATGGGTTTGTAGATCTTGAGATAGATGGATAGATGGAGAAGTAGATAGATGGATAGGTGGAGAAATAGATAGATAGATAGATGGAGGAATAGATCGATAGATAGATAGCGAAATTGATAGATAGATAGATGGAGAAATAAATAGATGGAGATAAAAAGAACAGATAGATAGATATAGGGATAGACATATAGATAGATATATATAGAAA
>NW_020872241.1:42500-50000 GCF_003789085.1 Penaeus vannamei
CTCTGATGTGACGTGACGTGCGAACTGGGACGGTTTGTGAACGGGGTAAGGGGAAGGAGGGAAGGAAGAATAGGAAGATGGAGAGAGAGGGAAGGAAGGAAGGAGGGAAGGGAGGGAATGGAGGAAGGAGGGAAGGAAGGATGGAGGGAGGAGGGAGGGAGGGGAGAGGGAAGGAAGGGAAAAGGAAGGAAGGAAGGAGGGAGGGAGGAAGAAGGGAATGGAAGGAAGGAAGGAGGAGAGAGGAGGAAGGAAGGAGGATGGAAGGAGGGAAAGGAAGGAGGGAAGGGAGGGAATGGAGGGGAAGGAATAGGAAGAAGGAGAGAGAGGGAAGGAGGAAGGAAAGGGGAAGGAGGGGAGGAGGAAGGAAGGAGGAGGGAGAAGAATAGGAGGAAAGGAAGGAAGGAAGGAGGGAAGGAGGGAGTGAAGGAAGGGAATGGAGGAGGAAGGAATAGGAAGAAGGAGAGAGAGGGAAGGAGGGAAGGAAAGAGGGAAGGAGGGGGGAGGACGAAGGGAATGGAGGAGGAAGGAATGGGAGGAAGAAGAGAGGGAAGGAAGGAAGGAAGGAGGGAAGGAAGGAGGAAGGGAGGGAATGGAGGAGGAAGGAAGGAAAGGAGGAGAGGAAGGAAGGAGGAAAGAAGGAGGGAAGGAAGGGAATGGAGGAGGAAGGGAAGGAATAGTAGGAGAGGAAGGAAACAGGTAAGGAAGGGTGTGGAGAAGAAGGAGATAAGGTAGTAAATGGAGGAAAGGAATCTATGGAAGAGATGAAGTAAGGAAAGAAGGAATGAGGAGGAGGGAAAGTAGACAGGGAGTGGAGGAGGAAAGGAGGAAAGGGATGGAGGAGGGAGAGAAGAATGGAGGAGAGAATGAAGGAAGGAAGGAAGGAGGAAATAAGGGAAGAGAGGAAGGGAAGAGATGGAGTAGGAAGGAAGGAATGAAGAGGGTGGAATAGAAAAGAAGGAAGGGGAGAAGGTGGTATAGAATGAAGGAGGAAGAAGAAAGGAAGATAAAAGAAGGAAAGAAGATGGAGGGGAGAAGAGCGGAGTGAGATGGTGGATTGAAGGAAGGAATCAGAGAGAAGACAGAAGAAAAGAGGTTTTCAAAAAAGAAAAGAAAAAAAAGAAGAGAGAGAGAGAGAGAGAGAGAGAGAGAGAGAGAGAGAGAGAGAGAGAGAGAGAGAGAGAGAGAGAGAGAGAGAGAGAGAGAGAGATATATATATATATATATATATATATATATATATATATATATTATATAATATATATATATATATACATAATAATATAAAAAAATCACGTCATATGTTGTCACTTTGTCCCGCATCACTGTCGTGTCTGTCATATTAAAAAGTTTCTTAACTTGATCACATTCAGATCTGTAAATTCTATTGTGGTTTTTAATCGTTCTTCTCTACAAAGTGCTAGCCCGTGATACCTTTTCAACAGCGAAAGATAACTGTAAGAAACAGATCTGCATTCTCACCTACATGAACATTATTTTCAGAATAATAATGGTCATTACCGTCATCAATACTTTTCCCACTTTTTCGATATCATCAATGAGATTAATTCAGCATAATAATGGTAATTATCGTCATCAATACATTTACTACTATTCTCGATATCATCATTGAGTTTAAAGCCAGGTAAATCAAGCCAAGCAGAGCTATCCAGAACCAGTCAGAGCCAGTAAATCTAGATAAAGTCAGGTAGGACCAGACAGAGCCATATAGAGCTATCTAGGACTATGCAGAGCCAGGTGAATCTAAATAAAGTCAGGTGAAGCCAAACAGAGCCATGCAAAGCTATCTAAAACTATGCAGAGCTTGATGAATCTAGATGAAGCCAGGTAGAGCCACACAGTGCCATACAAAGCCAGGTAAATCTAAATGAAGGCGGGTAGAGCCAAAAAGAGCCATTCAAAGTTATTCAGAACTATGCAGAGACAGGTAAATCTAGATAGAGCGAAAAAGAGCCATACAAAGCCAGGTAAATCTAGATGAAGCCAAGTAGAGCCAAAAAGAGCCATGTAAAGCTATCCAGAACAATACAAAGCCAGGTAAATCAAAATGATGCCAAAAAGAGCCATACAAAGCTATACAGAGCCAGATAAATCTAGATAAAGCCAGATAGAGCCAGGTAAATGTAGGTAAAGCCAGGTAGAGCCAGACAGAACCAGGCTCAGTCAACACAAGCCATGTAGAGTCAGATAGAACCAGGTAGAGCCAGACAGTGTCAGATAAAGCCAGATAAATCCACATAAAGCCAAAGAAAGCCAGCCGGAGTCAGATAGAACCAGGTAGAGCCAGAGAAAGCCAGGTAAATCCACCTAGAGCCAAAGAAAGCCAGCCAGAGCCAGATAGAGCCAGACGGAGGGAGATAACAGAGCCTCATCCAGCCAGTGTTTACTTCCCCCCGAGGTCGAGATCCTCCTCCTTGACCTTCGCATTGCAGGTGGGAGGAAAAACCGATCGCGGGGGGGTGGGGGGGGGGAGGGGGAGGGGGGGAGGGAGGGGGGGGGGGGGGGAATCGGGCGCTATGTATGGGTCCGTCAAGTGCCGTCTGTTTGCCTTCGTTCGCTCTCTCTCTCTCTTTCTTTTCTCTCTCTTTCTCTCTTTCTTTCTTTCTCTTTCTTTCTCTCATCTCTCTCTCTCTCTCTTCTCTCTTCTTTTCTTCTCTCTCTCTCTTTCTCTCACTCTTTCTCTCTCTCTCGCTCGCTCTCGCTCTCCCTGTCTTTCTCTTTCTCTCTTCTTGCCATTTCTCCCTCTCTTCTCTCTCTCTTCTCTATTTTTTCTAAAAGCCAGTATGATGGAACGCATACTTTACTTACCTTTTATTCAATTATTCGCTAATTCATCCATCCATCTAATCATTCATTTATTCATTTGCTTTTCCTGAAAATATCAAATTGGTGTCACTCAACCCCTTCACCTCTCGTAGCATCGGGGCGTGGAAGGGATGACCCGGAACCGAACTCCCATGCGAGGACCCAGTGCATATTCATGTATACGGACCTGCATATACACATGAATGCATATCTATCTACCTATCTATTTAAGGGTGACATAGCTCAGTGG
This sequence comes from Penaeus vannamei, assembly GCF_003789085.1. Classification (NCBI taxonomy): domain Eukaryota; kingdom Metazoa; phylum Arthropoda; class Malacostraca; order Decapoda; family Penaeidae; genus Penaeus; species Penaeus vannamei. Next base: position 45,574 of record NW_020872241.1, read on the forward strand.
TAGAGCGCTGGCTTTGCAATCGCGTGGCCCTGGGTTCGCGCAGTCGACTCAGCTGTGAGTGAGCGCTGGTATGCTGACGTCAGCATGTTGGGGTCAAAGTCAGGGCGGAAAGGAACTGGCCACCCTGACGCATCATCCCGCGGCTTAGTAAGCATGTTTCTCTACGGACATGTAAGCATATTTCTCTACGCCCACGTGGAAGGGGGACCAACTTTGACTACCTATCAGATGTATATTTATCTATCTATCTCTCTGGTAGACATGCATAACTAGACAGATAGATATGCATTTACGTGTATGTGCATGTCCGGATAATGATTATTCATTGGGTCGGGCCTCAAAAATTTTAGCAAACCGCCGATGAGAAATGGTTTGGCGATCTCAGGGCTGCGAACTCTCTCTCTCTCTCTCTCTCTCTCTCTCTCTCTCTCTCTCTCTCCTCTCTCTCTCTCTCTCTCTCTCTCTCTCTCTCTCTCTCTCTCTCTCTCTCTCTCTCTCTCTCTCTCTCTCTCTCTCTCTCTCTCTCTCTCTCTCTCTCTCTCTCTCTCTCTCTCTCTCTCTCTCTCTCTCTCTCTCTCTCTCTCTCTCTCTCTCTCTCTCTCTCTCTCTCTCTCTCTCTCTCTCTCTCTCTCTCTCTCTCTCTCTCTCTCTCTCTCTCTCTCTCTCTCTCTCTCTCTCTCTCTCTCTCTCTCTCTCTCTCTCTCTCTCTCGGCGAAGGAGCCACCGAAGTTCCGGCTGAGACTGACCAAGAGGAAGAGGTCAGGTCACACTCCTTCCTTCTCCATCTATCTGTAAATTTGACCTTAAGTCTTTACGTTGTCTGTCTATTTATCTACCTATCAGTCTGTGTCTTTCTCTATTTCATCTATTTATCCATCTATCTGACCCTCCTCTCTCTCGATCTATCTGTAAATCTATCCTTATCTCTTTACGTACCTAGGTGTCTATCTGTCTGTTGTCTATCTATCTATCTACCTATATATCTGATTCTCTCTATATATATCTATCTATCCATTTATCTGTCCCCCCTCTCTCTATCTATCTGTCTATCTAAATATCCATCTATCTGCTACCCTCTCATTCTATCTATCTGTCTATCTATCTATCCATCTATCTGCCCCCCTCTCTCACTCTCTATCTATCTATTTATCTATCCATCTATCTGCCCCCCCTCTATCTATTTATCTGTCTATCTAAATATCCATCTATCTGCTCCCCTCTCATTCTGTCTATCTGTCTATCTATCTATCCATCTATCTGTCACCCCCCCCTCTCTTACTCTTTCTCTCTCTCTCTCTCTCTCTCTCCCTCTCCTCTCTCTCTCTCTCTCTCTCTCTCTCTCTCTCTCTCTCTCTCTCTCTCTCTCTCTCTCTCTCTCTCTCTATCTATCTATCTATCTATCTATCTATCTATCTATCTACCTATCTATCTATCTCCCCATCCACCTATTTATCTCCCTTTCTCAAACCTTTTCTTTCAGGCTTAAAAACGAAAGAAACAAATGCTGTGAATGACATAAGAGACAGAACTGTTACAGGAGCCTCTGCTGTGACCCACAGGCATCCCTCACCCACGCGCACACAGGCGGATACACACACACGCACACAGGCGGATACACACACACGCACACAGGCGGATACACACACACGCACACAGGCGGATACACACACACGGGCCACACACACGCACACAGGCGGATACACACACACGCACACAGGCGGATACATACACGCGCACACAGGCGGATACACACACACCACACGCATAGTTAAATGCGCTCATAGATGTACACGAACGCACATATACAAGTGCATATGCTAAGTATGATGCATGTGTAGATATACATAAACAGGAGATATGTATGTAAAGAAATATAAAGGGACGTGTGTACATAAACAAACGCACATGCATATACTCTCTCTCACACACACACACACACACACACACACAAAACACACACACAACACACACAACACACACACACACACACACATACACACACACACTCAATCAAACGCACAAGCATATACTCTCATGCACACACACAGACACACATACACACACACACTCAAACGGAGAGACAGATAGATACATATATATATATTATATATATATATATATATATATATATATATAATATATATTATATATATATATATATAGACAGATAATGGACTTGACAAATAGACAGATAGACATACATATACAGATATGCAGATAGATGTAGACAGATAGAAGATGAGAAACAGTGGAAGCAACAAAGACAAAACAACAACAACAATAAACAAACACAATTCAAAACAAAAACCTCCCCTCCACCTCCCTCCAAAACAATTGCACAAACAAACAAATACCTCCTCTTTAAAACAAACACACAAAAACACTCCCCACTGAAAACAAACACACAAACACAAAACAAACAAATCCCTTCTAAATCAAATACAGAAAACAAACGCACAAACCCCTCTTAACACAAACACAAAACAAACAAACGCCACTTAAAACAAACAAATAAACCCCTTCTAAAACAAACACAAAACAAACAAACAACCGCCTTCTTAATCAAACACACAAAACAAACGCACAAACAAATAAAACAAATAAAACAAACTAACCTCTTCCAAAACAAACACACAACTCCCTCCTAAAACAAACAAAATCAACAAACCCCTTCTAAAACAAACACACAAACAAACCCCTTCTAGATCACACAAACAAATCCCTCTCAAAACAAACAAATTCCTCCTTACACAAACGAACTAACTAAGCCCTTGTAAAACAAACACAAAACAAACCCACAACCCCCTCCCCAAACAACCCCACAAAACAAACACACAAACCCCTCTTAACACAAACACAAAATAAACAAACAAAACCAAAAACACTAAGCAAACAAACAAGCCCCTCTGAAAACAAATACTCTCCTACAACAAACACAAAACAAACACAAATCAAACCCACAACCCCTGCCCAAACAAACACAACCCTCCCCAAACAAACACACCTCCTCCTCAAACAACCCCACAAACAACCCCCTCCCCAACAAACAAACAAACACAACCTCCCCTCAACAAACCCAAAAACAACAAACACAAACAAACAACCCCCTCAAACAAACACAACCCCTCCTCAAACAACCCCACAAACAAGCACAACCCGAAACCGCGCCGAGCCTGAGGTGAGCGCAGCCCCGCCGTCGTTCCCACAAGCCGCTCTACATTCCGTGTTCGTGACGTCATCGTTGAGAAATCCTGCTGCTGGTCGGGACGCCGCGCCCTCGGAGGCGTCGGGAGGGGGGGGGGGTCTTTTGGGGCTGGGGGTGGGGGGTGGTCTATCTGTCTATCTCTGTCTGTCTGTCTATCTCTGTCTCGTCTATCTGTCTCTCTATCTGCCTATCTCTGTCTATCTGTCTCTCTATCTGCCTATCTGTCTATCTGTCTATCTCTCTGTCTATCTCTGTCTATGTGTCTGTCTATCTGTCTATCTCTGTCTATCTGTCTCTCTATCTGTCTATCTGTCTATCTCTGTCTATCTGTCTATCTGTCTATCTGTCTATCTCTGTCTATCTGTCTCTCTATCTGTCTATCTCTTCTATCTCTGTCTATCTCTGTCTATCTGTCTATCTGTCTCTGTCTATCTCTGTCTATCTGTCTATCTCTGTCTATCTGTCTATCTCTGTCTATCTGTCTATCTATCTATCTATGTCTATCTGTCTCTCTATCTGTCTATCTGTCTATCTCTGTCTATCTGTCTCTCTATCTGTCTATCTGTCTATCTCTGTCTATCTGTCTCTCTATCTGTCTATCTGTCTATCTCTGTCTATTGTTGTTGTTGTTGTTGTTATTTCTATTATTATTATTATTATCATTGTTATTTTTGTTATTATTATTGCCATTATTACCAATATTATTGTTATATCATTATTAGTATTAGTATTAGTATTATCATTGTTGTTGTTGTTATTATTATTATTTTCATTATTGTTATTATCATTATTTTTATTATTATTATCATTATTATTATTTTTGTTATCATTATGATCATTATTATCATCATTTTCATTATCATTATTATTGTCATCATCATTATCATCATCATTATAGTTGTCATTATTATCATCATCATTATAATTCATATCATTATTTTTATCACTATCAAAATTACTATTATTATCATTATCACCACTGCTATTACTATCATCATCATCCTTATTGTTATTATCATTATTATTATCATTATTATTGTCATTATTATTATTGTTATTATTACTATCATTATCATCATTATTATCATTATTATTATCATTATCATCATTATTATCATCATTAATATTATCATGTCATTATCATTCTTAATTTTTTTCTTCTTTTCTTCCTTCATTCTTTTTATCTTTCTTTTTCTTCTTCTGCATCATTCTACCTCTTTGT
>NW_020872241.1:80000-81825 GCF_003789085.1 Penaeus vannamei
CTCTCTCTCTCTCTCTCTCTCTCTCTCTCTCTCTCTCTCTCCTCTTTCTCTCCCTCCCTCCCTCCCCCTCCCGCTTTCCCTTTCTCTCCCTCCCCTCCTTCCTCTCTCTCCCTCCCCCTCCCCTCTCTCTCCCTCCCCCTCTCCCTCCCTCCCTTCCCTCCCTTCCCCCTCCTCCCCTCCCCCCTCCCTCCCTTCCCTCCCTTCCCCTCTCCTCCTTCCTCCTCTCTCCTCTCTTCCTCCCTTCCCCTCCCCCCTCTCCCCCTCATCTCCCTCACTTCCTGAATATTCTTATCTCATTTACAACTACAACTGTACCGTGAGCTATATTGCACATGCATGTAATACCTTGCATAAATCTGCCAGACAATGAGGAGATTAACTGTACTGTGACCTTAATACCATTATTAGGGGTTGCTCTGCCTTTCTTTTCCTTTATTTCCCTCTATTTCTCCCTTTCCCTTTCCGTTCCTCTTGTATGTCCATCTCTGGGACTGCGAGACTCAATCTGCTTGTCTGTAGGTCTGCGAATCTGTCTGTCTGCCTGCCTGTGGACCTGCAGAATTGTCTGTCTGTCTGTCTGTGGGCCTGTGTCTGTCTGTCTGCCTGAGGAAGTGTCTGTCTGTCTGTAAGGAACTGTCTGTCTGTGGACCTAAGGAGCTGTCTGTCTGTCTGTCCTGAGGAACTGTTGTCTGTCTGTGGGCCTAAGGAACTGTCTGTCTGTCTGTGGGCCTAAGGAACTATCTGTCTGTCTGTAGACCTAAGGAACTGTCTGTCTGTCTGTGGGCCTAAGGAACTGTATGTCTGTCTGTGGGCCTAAGGAACTATCTGTCTGTCTGTGGGCCTAAGGAACTGTATGTCTGCCTGTATGTGAGCCTACGGAAGTGTCTGTCTGCCTGTCTGTGGGCCTGCTGTCTGTCTGCCTGTCTGTGGACCTAAGGAACTATCTGTCTGTCTGTGGGCCTAAGGAACTGTCTGTCTGTGAGCCTACGGAAGTGTCTGTCTGCCTGTCTGTGGGCCTGCTGACTGTCTGTCTGTCTGGGAACCGTTGTGATCTCGCCACCACTGCCTGGTGCTTCCTGATGCTTGAGAAAGAGAGAGAGAGAGAGAGAGAGAGAGAGAGAGAGAGAGAGAGAGAGAGAGAGAGAGAGAGAGAGAGAGAGAGAGAGAGAGAGAGAGAGAGAGAGAGAGAGAGAGAGAGAGAGAGAGAGAGAGAGAGAGAGAGAGAGAGAGAGAGAGAGAGAGAGAGAGAGAGAGAGAGAGAGAGAGAGAGAAGAGAAGAGAGAAGAGAGAGAAGAGAGAGAGAGAGAGAGAGAGAGAGAGAAAGAGAAATAACGGACCCCATTGGAATGAAGAGGAACAACGAAATTAAGCAAAGATGGACGAACAGAGAGCGACAAAGATTGAAATGGATTGATGATAAGAGAAAAGGGGACAAAAAGAGGAAATAGAATAGTGAATACTTAAAATTTTGGATTATAATCGTTCCAGGTAATTTTTTTTACTTTTTCTCTCTTGTTCCCTCTCCATTCTCCTTCGTTTTTATTATTATTCATATCTCCTTTGTTTCTCTTCTCTTCCCTTCGTCTTCTTTGCCCTTCTTTCCATCTGCATTCTTTTCCTTTTCTTCTCTTTCCAATCACACCTACTCTTCTTTCTCTCTTTCACTCCACCTATCTACCTATCTCTATCTATCTATCCTCTCACCTGTCCTCCTCCTCTCCCGCCTACCCTTTCAACCCCCCTCCCCATCTCCCACCCCTTCACCCCCTCCCCCATCCTCTCCCCCCCCCCTTTCCCTCCCATCCCTCTTCCCCTTCCCCCTCTC
>NW_020872241.1:129425-139425 GCF_003789085.1 Penaeus vannamei
ATGCGAGGAGAGAGGAAGAGGAGAGGAGAGGGAGACCAGAAGAGTAGCAGGGAGAGGTAGAGGAAAGAAGGGGAGGAGGGAGAGGGAGACAGAGAAGAAGAGTAGCAAGGGAGAGGGAGAGGAAGGAGGAAGAGGAGCAGAGCGAGAGAGAGAAGGAGGAGCAAGGGAAGGAGAGGGAGGAGGGAGAGGGAAGAGAGAAGAGTAGCAATGGGAGAGGGAGAGGAGAGAGAAGAAGGAAGCCAAGGGAGAGGGAGAGGGAGAGAGAAGAGTAGCAAGGGAGAGAGAGAGAAGAGAGAAGAGAGCAAGAGCAGAAGAGGAAGAGGGAGAGAGGAAGGGAGAAGAGAGAAAGAGAGAGCAAGAGAGAGGGAGAGAGAGAGGGAGAGAGAAGAGTAGCAAGACGAAGAGAGAGAGGGAGAGAGAGGGAGAGGGAGAGGGAAGTAGGCTGTATTACCCTTTAATGGTCAGTTAAACGCAGCGGCTAGACCTCAAGTGGCAATTTTACAAGACCTCGGGGACCATCTGAAGGGGTCTGGCGGCGTCTTCAAGGAGCTGTGGGGTCTCGGTTGCCTTCGCCGTGGTTGCTTAATGGTCCGGCTCTCTACCAATTTGGCCATGTGTCCATCCAGCCCTAAGGTTTTTTTTTTGTAATTGTTCCTTAGAAAGAAAATGCTAATCTTCGTCGTTTTTCGTAATATGTATATGAATGTAAACATATTATTTTTTATTTTTTGCTTTTTTTGTATTTCTTTTTTTAATCTTATTTATTCTTAAATTCATTTTACTTTTTTTATTCATTTATTCAAGTATATTATTTTTTTTTTTGTTCTGGACGTAATTTTTTTATTCATGATTTTTTTTCTAAGGGGATTTTCTTTCTTTTTTCTATATCCTTCCTTTCTTTTTTTTTTCTCAAGATATCTATTTTATCGTGGTAAATTCCCTGCTCTTCATTTACTATTCAAATTCCTCACTAACAGCTCTCTCCCCCTTCTTTTTATCCTGGACTTAGCTCCCCACGAGATGCCGAGAAGCTCTCCCCAAACCCCCTTTCCACTTCACCCCATCCCCCCCACTTTCACCCCATCCCCCCCCCACTTTCACCCCATTCCTTACCCCCCTCCCCCCCCCAAAAAAAAAAAAAAATTCTCTCAAGTAAACACATCAAAACTCCCCACTCCCCTACTCCCCAAGCTCCATTTCCCCATTAGCCCACTTTTACCCATTTCCCTAGGCCTACTAATTTCTTCTCCCTCGGGCAAATGCGCTAACTCCCCCATCTTCCCCTCCCTCCCCTCCCCTCCCCTCCCTCCTCCCTCCCTCCTTCCTTACCACACAATGTTTTTCTCCCTCAAGCAAAGTACACAACACCCCCCTCCCTGTCTCTATTTCTCCCCATCTATCACCTCTTCATAACCTTTATAATCTATAATATTCTTATTAAAATTAACCTCCCTGATGAAAACAAACCAAGTTAAGTTTACCTAAGTTTCTCCCTCGACCCCCCTCCCCCCACTCCCCAACCATTAATTACCCCCCCTCTCTCGCCTTCCCATTAGTCGTAAATTATTTCAACAAAGATCCTTCAGTCATAGTGATAGATATCCTAACTTATGTTTCTCTCTCTCCTGACCTTGACCTTTGACCGTGAGATGTCACCGTGACCCGACTTGACCTGATTAACAGCCACTTCAAATAACATGAAATACAATGGTAGCACCCACAGTAGTAAGAATGGTTCTATATATATATATATATATATATATATATATATATATATATATATATATATATATATATATATATATATATATATATTATCGTATAGATTTTATGTGTAAATTCTGGTAATGGGAATTATTACAATACATACACCAAAGGCTTAAAAACAAAAACAACACACAGACTCACACAGAACAAACACACACACACACACACACTACAGACACACACACACACCACAGACACACACACACACACACACACACACACACACACACAACACACACACACACACACACAACAACAACACAACACACACCACACAGGGACCATCCCAGCTCAGCTCTTCTCCCGTATTGAAAACAAGTAGGTAAGAACACCTCTAAATACCCACACATACCCAACTGCCATCCAAATCCACGTACCCCTCTTACCCCCACCACCAGCTACCTCCCCCCGCCCCCCACCCTTTTTTCCCATCACCACCACCACGAGTGCCCCTCCCTCCCTCCCCCACCCCACCCCACACCCCCACCCTCCTACCAACACCATCACCAACGCACCTCCACCTCCCTCCCCCCACCCCCATCCCCCCGCACATGGGGATAAACATGTACACAAACTTAAAAACCAAAAAAAAAAAATAAAAAATTATATATTTCCTGCCGGAAGTTGTGGACCACCACATGGGACTTCGTGCGCTGGTAATATTATGAATTGACTCTCTACATTCTGCTCGCGCCTTCAACGCTGCATGGGGGGAGGGGAGTGGGGGTGGGGTGGGTTAGGGGGGAACTGGAAGAGTGGGGTAGGGAGTGGGGAGTGGAGTAGGTGAGGGGTGTGCGGAGGAGTGGGGAGTGGAGGACTGGGTAGGTTCGCTTCAAACACTTACATGGGGGGTGGGGTGGGGAGTGGGGGGAGGTCTGCTTGCGCGCTTCACGCTGCATGGCGGGAGGGTGGGAGGGCAGTGGGAGTGGGGGAGATGGGGGGAGGTGGGGTAGGAGGGGAGGAGGGAAATTTATAATTGTCAGGGCCGGGTTCCGAATTCCCTAATGGGGTTCTGTGAGGGCTGACCTGGGTTATGAGTTGAGGGAGGAGGTTTGAGGGAGGAGGGGAGGAGAAGGTGAGGGAGGGGAGAGGAGGAGGAGGGGAAAGGGTGAGGGAGAAATGAGGAGGATAGAGGAAAAGGAGGGAGGAGAATGAGGAGATAAGGGTAGAAAAGGAGGGAAAGGGTGAGGGAGAGGATGAGGAAGGAATGAGTGAGGTTGAGGGTGAGGATGAGGATAAATATGATCCTAAAGGTAGGGGAAGGAGGGTGGAGGAAAAGTAAAAAGAGGAGAAGAGGAAAGAAAAGGAGGGTGAGGAAAAGGATAAGGAAAAAAAAAGAGAAGAAAGCAGAGGAGAAGAGAAAGAGGAAGAGGAAAAAAACAAAAAGAGAAGCAGAAGAGAAAGAAAGAGGAAGAGAAAACAAACGAAGGAAGCAGAGAGAAAGCGAAGAGCAAGAGAAAACAAACAAAACAAAAAAAAACGAAAAAGAAGAAAACCAACCCCCCACCCCCACAACCCATCCCACATCCACCCCTCCAACCCCAACCCCCCCCCCCAAGGCCCCCCTCCCTCCCCTCCCCCACCAACCCATCCCGAGACACACCCCCTTTAACCTCCAACCATAACAGCAGCTTCCCCATTCCCGCTCCATTCCCCGCCATTTGCACATCAATTCAACAACGGGAAAGGTAAAGGGAACATCCATTAGCTGCCGGAATGGGAGGTTTAAAAAAATAAAGAAAGTTTTAGTTCCTGGTGGATAGAAGACTGTCTGGATGCGTGTGTAGATGATGTCGTTATTATCATTAATTTTTGATACAAGGGAAACTGTTTTTATTTCGTTTTGTTGGTTTATGTATTGTTTTAATCTTCATGAATGACTGTACTATCTCTGTTTTACTTTTATTTAAATCAGCTGTCATATTTAATCAAGCTAGAGAGAGAGAGAGAGAGAGAGAGAGAGAGAGAGAGAGAGAGAGAGAGAGAGAGAGAGAGAGAGAGAGAGAGAGAGAGAGAGAGATGAGAGAGAGAGAGAGAGAGAGAGAGAGAGAGAGAGAGAGAGAGAGAGGAGAGAGAGAGAGAGAGAGAGAGAGAGAGAGAGAGAGAGGAGAGAAGAGAGAGAGAGAGAGAGCGAGAGAGAGAGAGATGAGAGAGGAGAGAGAGAAGAGAGAGAGAGAGAGAGAGAGAGAGAGAGAGAGAGAGAGAGAGAGAGAGAGAGAGAGAGAGAGAGAGAGGAGAATTGGAGGAGACCCACTCCACCGTTCGCATAAAAAGCACGGTCTGAGGAAAGTGGATTACCAGTTTTAATCCTCCCACATAAAACTATAAAGCGGGGTTTCCTCCCTTACACCCCCCTCCTCCCTCCTCTCTCTGCCTCCTCTCTCCCTGCCTCCCTCCCTCCCTTCCTCCCTCCTCCCTCCCCCCCTTACACCCCCTCCCTCTCTCTCTCCCTCCCTCCCTCCCTCCCTTCTCCCTCCCTAACCTGACACCCTTTCATGTTGTCAGTGTCCGTGGAAATTCTCTTTCATGGAGAACCATTTATTTTGTCAGCGCTTTCTCTGCTCTCCTTTGCTAAACCCTTCCTCTTGCATTTATGACAATCCGTGCCAGTCTGACAAGCTAGTGACCGTTTCCCCTGGACAAAATTCTTTCCCTTCTTCTGACAATGCCGGTTAAACAACGTTTCCCCCATCTCTTTCCTCTTCTTCTGACACTGCCAGCTGTTTCTCAGCTCACTCTGCTTCTGACAACGTTTCCTTCTGCCGGTTCTTCCTCTTCTTCTGACAACGTTTCCCCTTAGTCAACAACGTTTCCCCTGAGTCAAACAACGTTTCCCCTGCCAGTCAATTCTTCCTCTTCTTCTGACAACGTTTCCCCTGCCAGCAACTCTTCCCTCTTTCTTCTGACAACGTTTCCACTTCGAAGAAACCTTTCTATCTACCAACATTTCCCTCCAATAATCCACTTCTTTTACCAACATTTTCCTGCAACAAACCCTCCCCTCTGCCAACACTTCACCTTCCAACAAATCCTCTCCTCTGCCAATGTTTCCTTCCAAACAAACCTATTCCTGACATACCCACACTTTCCCTTCCAACAATACCTTCCCTCTATCCACACTTTCCCTTTCCAACAATACCCTCACTTTACCCACACTTCCCCTTCCAACAATACCTTCCCTCTATCCACACTTCCCCTTCCAACAACCCTCATTACCCACACTTCCCCTCCAACAATATACCCACATTCCACAATGTCAATCACAATATCACATTCTGAACAACCATGCTTTGTACATACAACAGAAGCACCATAACACAAACACACATACGGATCCCAGATTATAGAGTATTTTTCTTATGCGGGGAATATTACATTTTTTTCACGCGCGGAAAAAAACATCATTTGGTCTACATTCGCGCGGACGGAACTGCGGACGGAAATGGTATGAAACAAGTGCGCGGAAAGGTCAAGAGAATTTTATGCGCGGAAGATGATTTAAGAAAGAACTAAGCGTGCGCGGAAAGTTACCCGAGAACAACATTTGCGCGGACAGAATTTGACCGAATATTTTTTTTTTTTTTTTTTTTGCGCGGGGACAGACCAAACTCTACAGTCTGGTACGGAGCTATCTTCTCGATTCTAAATGTGTACGGGAACAATCGCACGCACGAGCGCAGAAATGTTCTCAATCATAAATGAACACGAGAACAATCACATACATGCAGCCAATTCAATCGTAGATATATACGAGAACAATCACGTGCAGAAATATTCTCATTTATAAATATGTACGAGAACAATCACACAGAAATCTAAATTACGAATGTGTACCAGAACAATCACGCAAACACAGAAATCTTCTCATACATAAATGTGCACAAGAACAATCACATACACACGCAGAAATCTCATTTATAAATGTGTACAGAACAATCACACAAGCGCAAAAATGTTCTCAGTTATAAATGAACACGAGAACAGACACACATGCAGCCATTTCAATCGTAGATATATACGAGAACAATCACACACACGCAGCAATCTCAATTATAAATGTATACCAGAACAATCACATACAGAAATCTTCTCAATCATAAAAGTGTACAAGAACAATCACGCAGAAGTCTCAATTAACAATGTGTACCAGAACAATCACACGCACAAATACGCACACAAATAAAGAACATCAACAAGAACAACATCAACAACAATAACATCAACAAGAAAAACAACATCAACATTCATCAAGAACAACAACATCAACAAGAACAACAACATCAACATAAACAAGAACACCACCAACATCAAGAACAACACATCAACAAGAACAGCATCAACAGTAATAACATCAACAAGAACACCACCAACAAGAACAACAATAACATCAACAAGAACACACCAACATCAAGAACACCACCAACATCAAGAACAACAAGAACATCAACAAGAACAAAACAGGAAAGGACAAAGTTATTGTACAGACAACGTAGGCTTTGAGCGTGTCCCCGTTCGCCTCATTTCACAAGCGTAATTAACTCGTTGTCAGCTGCACATCATGTCTGCGACACGTTTGAACAACTCAACATTTTTGGTACCTGCGTATATCATTTAATGTTATGTCGTTCGTATGTTGGTGTGTATGATGTATGATGTATGTTCATGTGTAGTGTATCGGATATTTCGAAAGTGAGAGGGAATTTGTGTGATATATTTCGGATTTTGTTTTTTTATTGTATGATGATTAAGTTGTATCAATACTTATGGATGGTTGTGTGTACGTGTTAGTGAATGTATGTGAGTGTAGAGGGTGATTTATGTGTGTGTGTATTTGTATGTGTTTTTGTGGATATGTGTATATGTATGTTTCACGCATGCATATTTGTATGTATTTACATATATGTTTATGTAGGTATGTGTACAAGTACGTTGTGAACTGGTGTGTTTGTAGTATACTCTTAATCACAATAACATTTATTATGCAAATTCATATGAAAACGTAAAAAAAAAAAAAAAAAAAAAAAAAAAAAAAAAAAAAAAAAACAACAACAACAACAAAAAATAAACGAAGACCCTTAATGAAAAATGAATCTTAAATTTCGTGTGAAAAAGCGAACAAAAATGATTTACGGTCAACACGACGGTCCAAGAAAATAAAAAAAAAGTGTCAACCGAGGGTGTCCTGACAGAGAGAGCATTAATCTTATAGAATTTAGGGCAAGAATGACCCTTAGTAGTAGAGCTAAACTGGAGGTCATTGATCTGTGTTGACCCCTTTTTGGTGATGGCAGCCACGGGACAAGTAAATGACACCGATCTTGATGTTTATTCACGGCAAAATGAATTTATAATTAGCTAATCATCAGTAATTATGCACTGAGGCAGAGAAAAAATGTCCGAAAATAGCAACTGATAATCTCATATCTCTGAAAAGGATCTTATATCATTTTTTTGTGTGTGTTTGTACAGTTAATATCACGTATTACATTTTGGATGAGGTTCTCAGAAATGTATCTTCACAAACATATCTATCTACCCAACTGTCTATCTACCTATCAATCCATCTATCATTTTATCTACCTATCAATCCATCATTTTATCTACATATCAATCCATCCATCATTTATCTATCTACCTATCAATCCATAATTTTATCTACCTATCAATCCACCACTTTATCTATCTACCTATCAATCCATCTATCCTTCTATCTATCTCCCTATCAATCCATCTATCTAGCTATCAATCCATCATCTTATCTATCTACCTATCAATCCATCATTCTGTCTATCTATATCAATCCATCATTTCATCTATCTACCTATCTCCATCTATCTACCTATCAATCTATCATTTGATCTATCTACCTGTATATCTATACATTTATCTATGCATATATGTATGTATCTGACTATCTTTACAGGTATACATACCGTGTGTACCAGAACACCTGTATGTGTGCATGTGTACTGCACTTTCACATCCCGAAATATCGCTTTAAAACGTTTATTGTACATGTCATCCGATCGAAACAAAAGCAAAATGATAAAAACAACACCAACATCAAACAGAGCAAGAACAAGAACAATATCAACAAAAACAACAAAGCCAATACTAACTTTAACAAGAACATCATCATCATCAACAAGAATATTAACAAGAACAAAAACATCAACAAGAACAAAAACAATATCAGCAAGAACATTAATAACAAGAACATCAACAAGAACAACAAAAAACATCAACAAGAACAACACCAACATCAAGAACAACAAGAGCACCAACTACATCAACAAGAACAACGACAGCATCAAAAAGAATAACACCAACAACAAGAACATCAACATGAACAAGAACAACAAAAATATCAACAAGAACAACAAAAACATAAACAAAAACAACCAACAACAATAACATCATTAAGAACAACACCACCATCAAGAACAGCAAGAGCATCAACTACATCAACAAGAATAACAACATCAACAAACATCAACAAGAACATCAACAAGAACAACATCAACAATAACATCAACAAGAACAAAAACAACAACACCAACATCAACAAAAAGCAATTAGAGCCGCATGTGATTAGCCGCGGCAGCTTATCCCTTCTCCCACCAGTTATCCTTCTTCCAGGATAATCGAAGACAGGGAGAGGGGAGAGGGGAGGAGGGAGAGGGGGGGAGAGGTAAGCGTTGGGGGAGGATGGGGGAGGGGGGGGGGAGAAGTGGGGGGAGGAGTGGGGTGGGAAGGATGGGGAGGAGGGGGTGGGAGGATGGGGGAGAAGGGGGGGAGGAAGAGAGGGAGAAGGGAGTTGGGGGGGAGGGGAGGGAGAAGGGGGAAGGGAGGAAGGGGAGGGAAGAGGGGAAGGAGGGAGTAAGGAGTAGATGGGGAGGGAGGAGGGAGAGTAGGGATAGGACTGGGGAGGGGGAGAAGTGAGAGTAGCGGGAGGATGGGGAAGGGGGAGGGGGGGAGGGAGGATTAACGAGGTAGGAGCACGCCGGGGAAGCCCCATAAGCCCCATATAGCGTTATAATGCCCCTTTGTTATCCAAACACGAGAACGGGAAACGTCACATCACACGCCACCCCCACCCCCACCCCCACCCCCCTCGGAGGCAATGGGGCTTTTATTTGGAAATATTGAGGATAATGTTATCAAAGACCCTATTGTAATTGTATTTAAATGGTGATTATGAGCTCTATGGATGATATCGTTATGAAAAAAAAAATTCATTGTTCATATCATTATCCGATTGACATTATATTAACAGATGTATTGTTATGATTGTTATTAAGGGGATTGACATTACCTTAACATATGTATTATGATGATTATTATTAAGGGTTTTATGATCGAAATTATTGTTATTCCGTTATCAGAGACATAATTATCACAAGAACATCATTAACACTATATCATCATTAAGAACATTCTCACACAAGATCAGTTTTTGTTGACCTCGAAGAAAAATCATTATTGGCAGGCACGCAATGGGTCGAGAAACCAGAGTATATCTTTAATACTGCTGACTACACGGCTTACGAAAAGGTCCTATAATTATATGACCTTTTTTCCCCAATCCCCCCTACCCCCTTCCTCCTCCTCCTCCTCCCCTCCCTCTCCTTGCCATGACACCTAAGAAAGCTGTCGTTCTTGTCTTCTCCCTTGTCACACCCCCACCCCATCCCCACCACCTCAAAAAAAAAAACGAAGAGAAAAAAAGAAAATAAAAAAACGGATTCCACCCCAACCCCCTCAAAAGAAAGAAAAAAATTGTCGGCGTGTTCATTATGGCCTCCCCATCACCCCATTGAAGGGCAAATGACTTTATATACGACCTATCAAGACTCTGGCTTTTAGACTGGGTCACTAGGGAGGTCAGGGGGCCAGGGGGCACGGAGGGAGGGGGGGGGGTAGGGGAGAGGAGAAGAGAGAGAGGAAGGATGGGAGGGGGGAGGAAGAGAAGAGAGGGAAGGAGGGAGGGAGGGGAGGAGAGGAGGAGAAGAGGAGGGGAGGGAGGGGAGGAGAGGACAAGAGAGGGGACGGAGGGAAGGTAAGGGATGAGAAGAGGGGAAGGAGGAAAGGAGGAAGGAAGAGGCAAAGGGGAAGCTAAGGAGGTAGAGAAAGGATAATCGAGAAAGGAGGGAGGAAGGAGGTAGGGAAAGAGGGGAGGAAGAAAGAGGGAAAGGAAGAGGGAGAACCTACAGGAGGGGAGGGAAGGAGGAAG
>NW_020872241.1:144425-164425 GCF_003789085.1 Penaeus vannamei
TCCCGCACACAAGACGCAAAACAAACAGCAATAAAAAACACACATAAAAGACTCTCGCTCCTCATTGAAAACACCAACCGCCCATCTCCTAACGAGTCAGATCACGAGATGAAAGGAGATAGAAGACACGAGATAAAAGGGAGATAATAGAATTCAGGAGATGAAGGGAGATAAATAGAATTCACGTGATAAAAAGAGATAGAATTTAGGAGATAAAAGGAGATAGAATTTAGGAGATAAAAGGAGATAGAATTTAGGAGATAAAAGGAGATAGAATTCAAGAGATAAAAATCACGAGATAAAAGAAGACAAATCACGAATAAAGAGATACAGAATTCACGAGATAAAAGGGATAAAAGTCACGTGGAAAAAGATACAATTCCAAGAGATAAAAGGAAAAAAGACAAAATTCGCGTGATAATAAAGAAATAGAATGCATATTCAGATGATACAAGAGAGATAGATTCACGAGATAAAAAGGAGAAAAGACAAAATTCAGGAGATAAAAAAAGTAGGACAGAATTCAGGAGAAAAAGATAGAGATAGACAGAATTCACGAGATAAAAAAGATACAATCCCATGATAAAAGGGAGATACAATATTCCACGAGATAAAAAAAAGAGAATCAATTCACGAACAAAAAAAGATAACAAATTCACGACGATAAAATAAGACAACATTCACGAATAAAATGACAGTACATAATTCACGAGATAAAAGTTGACAGACAAAATTCACGAGATAAAAGTTGACAGACATAATTCACGAGATAAAAAGGAGATAAAATTCACGAGATAAAAGAAGACAATTCACGAGATAAAATAGACAGTAGAATTCACAAGATAAAAAGAAGCCAGATACAAAATTCCCGAGATAAAAAGGACCCAGATACAAAATCACATGATTTACAATTCACGAGATATTTCCCAACAGATGACGCCACCGCAAGCAAGGGGGTGCCATGACGCCACTGGCCGGCCTCCCCAAGCGACGGGGCCAATTTCCCAAAGTGCGGCGTCAAGGTGCAGACTCCCCGCGTCAGACGGTGTTCGACTCGCGGCGCCTCCGGGCTGGTGCCAGGGAGGCGGAGGTGTGGGAGGGGGGAATGGAGGTGAAGGGGGTAAGGGGGAGTGGGGGGAGGAGAGGAGGGAAGGTTGGTGGAGGGAAGGGGGGGTGAAAGGGGGAGGGAAGGGGAAGGGGGGGATTCGACCCGAGGGGTTGGAAAGGGGAGGAGGAGGGGAAGGACGGAAGGGGTAAAAGGGGAGGGGAAGGAGTGGAAAAGGGGAGGGGTGGAAGGAGGGGGAGGGAAGGGTGCCGGGGAGGGGGGAGGAGGGGGAGGGGCAAGGGTTGCCAGGGAGGAGGCGTGGGGTGTCGGGGGCGTAGGGGAGGTAAAAAGGGGGGGAAGGGGAGGAGGAGGTGGGTAAAGGGGAAGGAAGGGTGGGAAGGGGGAGGGGAAAGGGGAGGGAAGGGTGGAAGGGAGGCGGGGGGTAAAGGTGGAGGAAGGGCGTAGGGGAGATGGGAGGGGTAAAAGGAGGAGGAAGGGGGGGGATGGCGGGGGGAGAGCAGGTCGTGGGAAGGGCGTTAGGGCATATGGGGGAGGCGGGGGGAAAAGGGGAGGGAGGGAGGGTGGAATAGGGAGATAGGGGAAGAAAAAGCTGGTGCCAGGGGGCGGAGGCCAGGGGGAGAGCAGGGGCGTGGGGAAAGGGCGTAGGGGAGAGGAAGGAAAAGAGAGGAAGGGAGGTGGAAGAGGGGAAGGGAGGTGGAAGAGGAGAGGGAGGGGATACGGGGAAAAGGGAGAAGGTGGGAGGAACAAAGGAGTAGAGAGAATGAGGGATGGAGAGTGGGTGGAAGAAGGGGAGGGGAATAAGGAATGGAGGAAGGGTGGAGATGAGAAGGGAAAATAATGGAGGAAGTAAGAAGGACAGAAAAAGAGAGGGGGAGGGAATAAGGGGAGGTGAATTGAAGGAGGGAGGTGGAGAAGAAGGAAAAGTGAGGGAGGGAGACCGAAGATAGAGAGGAGAAACGACGATAGAAAGTAGAAAAAAGGAGAGGGGAAAGAACAGGGGAGTAGGGGGGCGACAGACAGAAAGGAGAGAGAACAGGATGAGGGCAAAGAGGGATGGAGGAAAAAAAACAAACTCAGGAAGGAGTGCAAAGAGGGGGAAAAAGACAGAGGAAGAGACAAAATATGACGACGATGGGAGAGGAAAGGAGGGGAGGAAACTGAGGGGAGAGAAGACGCGGAAGAGGGGAAAGAAGAGGAAGGATGGCTAAGAAAAGGGAGAGGGCCAGGAGGGGAGAGAAGGAAGGGGGATGGAAAAGGATAGGAAAGAGGAAATGAGGAAAGCGGTTAGGAAAAGGGAGGAGGGAGGGAAGAGGAAAAATAGGAAGAAGGAGGGATAAGGAGAACGAAAGAATGTTGTAACAAAGGGCGACGAATGACCGTAAAAATAGAAAGGAGATAGATGAATAGATGGATACATAGACAGAGAGAGAGAGAATAAAAGGAATAGTGGAGGAGAACATAGAGAGGGAAAGAAGGGAGAGAGAGAGAGAGAGAGAGAGAGAGGAGAGAGAGAGAGAGAGAGAGAGAGAGAGAGAGAGAGAGAGAGAGAAGAGAGAGAGAAGAGAGAGAGAGAAGAGAGCGAGAGAGAAGAGGCTATGTGTTTAGAGCTACTCGAATAAAAGACAAAAGTTTTTACAAGACTCGAGAGAAAAAAATATATTACAAAAAAATTATCGAATTCTGATAATAAACCACGTTAATATATGAGTTTCCCCAAAAGAACCATTTTCTATGATAAATTCTACTGGCGATGCATCTGGACGCGGATCCTATTCACCACAGAAAACGAAAGAAAGAAATGGAAGAAAGAGAGAAAAAGAAGGAAAGCAAGAAATAAAGAAAGAAAATCCATATCAATAAAAAAAAGACACAAGAAAGAAAAACGAAAAAAGAAAATAGATAAAGAAAAAAAAGAAAGAAAAAAATAAACAAAGAGAAGTAAGAAAAAATCTGCCATGGAACAAACACTCACAAAATTTTCACATAAGGATATATCCCCTAAAACAAAAAAAAAAAAAAAAAAAAAAAAATCAATATAAACTTAAACAAATATATACATAAAATAAAGGAAAGGAAACAGATAGACAAAAACGCGAAAGATTATATAAACCTCCCCTTCTACGGAGGCAATCAAGCCCAAGAATCTTCGCAAAAAATACTTCATAACACAACACATCCACACACACACCACACACACACACACACACACCACACACCACACACACACACACACACACACACACACACACACACACACACACACAAAAAAAAAATAAAAAAAAAAAAAAAAAAAAAAAAAATATATTATATACTATATATATATATATATATATATATATATATACATATATTATTATATATATATATCAATAATAATATAATAAAATAATAATAATAATAATAATAATATCATTATAATAATAAATAAAATAAAAAATAAATCAAGAATAAAAAAACAAAATAATATTAAAAATTGAATTAAGGGATTTTAGCGTCTTGCAAGACACATGGCTTTCTCAGACGTCTTGTTATCCGTTCCACACATTCCCCTAAAGAGCGTGTGTACTTTTATTTATTGGAATTGCGAGGCAGTTTCATCCTTGGCAGTTATTCGGGGGGTAAGGAGAGGGAGTTTGTGAGGAAATGTTTCCTTTTAGTGTGTGTTACTTTTATCGCTGTTTCTTTTTCTCTCTCTCTCTCTCTCTCCTCTCTCTCTCCTCTCCCCTCTCCTCTCTCCTCTCTCTCTCTTCTCCTCTCTCTCTCTCCTTTCTCACTCACTTTTGTTTTGCTTTTCTTTGTTTTTTAGTTATTAGTGTTACTGATATTGCTATTTTTGTTGTTATAGTTAATGATAGTATTGTTATTGTTATATTTTTGTTTTAGTATTACCAATATCATTATCCTTATTATTGTTCTTGTTATTGTTATTTCAACTATGATCATAATCGTATAAATAATAGTGATAACAACAATACATATGATAATAATAATTGTAACAATAATAATAAACAATAATATTTCCTAATATCATATCATCATCATCACTGCTCATCGTTACATACATTACTTTCTTTATCATTTAACCTTTTATTTTATCAATACCTTAATTATCATAACCCATTTAACCTTTATATTTATCCATACTTTAAATATCATAACCAAAAACAAAACAGGCGTGAACAGCGAAGGTCCAGTGCCAGTCTACCGGCACTGGCACACCGCGGCTCCAAAGAGTGCCACCGCATGATGAAAAAAGTCCGGCTATTTCACTATTATGCTCCATTGGTCCGACTGATGACGTAACTGAGCATAAAAGGGGCTTTCCATAACGGTGGGGGAGGGGTGGGATGAGGTGTGGTGGGGAGGGAGGAGGGGAAGAGGGAGGGGGAGAGGTGCTGTTAGGGGGAGGGGATTGAGGGAGAGGAAGTGCCTGTTGTGGGGGAGGGGGGAGGTGAGGGAGAGAGGTTTGCTGTTAGTGGGAGGGGGAGGGAGGAGAGGAGGTGCTGTCACGAGGGAGGGAGGGGAAAGGAGGGAGAGGTGCTGTTAGTGGGGGGGAGGGAGAGGAGGTGCTGGTGGGTGAGGGGAGGGATAGGATGAGCTGGTGGGGATGGAGGGGGGGGGAGTGAGGTTGCTGGTGGGGAGGGGGAAGGGAGAGGAGGCTTCTGTGGGAGGGGGGGAGGAGAGGAGGTTCTGGTGGGGAGGGAGGGGGAAGGAGAGGAAGGTTACTGGTGGAGAGGGGTGGGAGGGAGAGAGGCTTCTGGTGGGGAGGGGAGGGGGGAGGGAGAGGAGGTGCTTTAGGGGAGGGGAGGAGGGAATGAGGTTCTGGTGGAGGGGGGGGCAGAGGGAGTGGAGGTGCTGGTGGTGGAGGGGGGAGGGCTGGAGGAAAGGAGGTGTTTGTATCATCCTGGCAGAATTATGATTCTGTCAGGTTTGTCAGTATGAGGGTTTCGCTAGATGATATTCGTGAGCTATGAAGCATACACACATATATATCTTTTATTGCTATTTCGCCTTAAAAAAATGGTTTGGTTTCCGCTTTCTCGCTCTTCTCATCTCTCTTTTTTCTTTCTCTCGCTCTCGGTATCTCTTCCTCCCTCTTTTAGTTTCTCTCACGTCTTCCCCTTTCTCCTTTTCCTCACTCCCTACCTTTCTTTATCTCTCTCTCCCCCAGTCTCTCTACCCCTCTATCTCCTCCTCTCATTCTCTAATGCCCCCCCCCTCTCTCTCTACCTCTCCCTCTTTGTCCCCCTCTCTCTCTCTCTCTCTCTCTTCTCTCTCTCTACCCTCCTCTCCTTCCCTCTCCCTCTCCTTCTCTCTCCATCCCCGCTTCTTCCTCCTATTTTCTCCCCCTCCCCCTCTTTCCCCTTCTTCCTTCCCATCCCCTCCTTCGACACACATAAAGACGTAAATTAGTGCGGGTTCAGGCGCCAGCGTGGAGGGGAAGGATTAAAAAAAAAAAAAGAAACATGAAAATGAGCGAAACGCGAGAGAAAGGTCAAAGGGAGTTAACGCGGCTGTTCGTAAGGAATTCGCCATTCGTGATTGGGAGATAGATGGATAGATAGAACGATAAATAGATAGACAGATATAGATAGATAGATAGATAGAAAGACTGATAGACAGACATGTAAATAGAGTTTGAGGGTGTGAGAGAGAAAGAGATGGAGAGAAAGAGGGGGGAGGGAGGCCGTGGTATACTGGTATACAGGCGTTTTAAATACATATTTGTACATACATACATGTATTTGTGTGTGTGTGTGTGTGTGTGTGGTGTGTGTGTGTGTGATGTGTGAGTGTGAGTGTGAGTGTGAGTGTGAGTGTGAGTGTGTGTGTGTGTGTGTGTGTGTGTGTGTGTGTGTGTGTGTGTGTGTGAAGTGTGAGTGTGAGTGTGTGTGTGTGTGTGTGTGTGTGTGTGTGTGTGTGTGTGTGTGTGTGTGAGTGTGTGTGTGTGTGTATGCGTGTGTGCGTGTGCGTGCGTGTGCGTGCGTGCGTGCGTGCGTGTGCGTGCGTGCGTGTGTATGCGCACTCGTGCATGCATGCGTTGTATGTGTACATGCATATCCGTGCGTGTGCGTGGGCTGTCTCTAATCTTGCCTAAACCGTCATGCAATCTTTAATTTTCGGACATAAAGCCAGGACAAAGGACTTCTTGATACTGTTGTTCAAGTCTTTTCTTTGCCAAATTACGCACGCTCGTTTTCCTTGCTGTGTACACACGAGAAGGAAAAAAAAAAGGACAATTTTCTTTTATATCAACAGCCTCTTTTCTTTTCTCTTCCTTATGAAAAGATATAAATATTTACTCCTTTTTTATCCCCCCGTTTAGGTATTCTATCCAACTCCGTCTCCGGGGAATGCATTGGACTTAATAAAAACAATGTCGGGGAGATTAGCTTTTCGTGTTCCGTTTGGAAGTCTACGGATAACACCCGCCGCGTTTCAATACTCGGCGCTGCGGCTCCGGATAGCAGGGTGTATGGACGGGTGTGTATTGGGTTATGCGTGTGTGTGTTGGGATGTGTTGTGCGTGTGTGTGTTGGGATGTGTGTGTGTGTGCCGTTGTGCGTGCGTGTGTGTGTGTGTGCACGGGCGCACGCGCATACTATATGCATGCTTATAATAATTTTGAACTCTGTATATTGCCAAAACTGGCAAAATATCCATAAAATCAATAAAGAAAACTAATTATAATTTTCGTTAATCAAAACCTCACAACTAAAATAACAACATTCTTATTCTAGCTTTAGACAAACTTAACAGAACGATAAAGAGGTCACCACACCGAAACAACCCAAAAAATTCACTCGTCCAAACAAGTAAACAAACAAAAAAGAAAGAAAGAAAAGAAAAAAAAAAAACACACACAATACTAGACATCCATCATTATTCCCTTTTCTTGTCATTTTTAACCGACTACCATTTTGTGTCTCCCGGCGATCAATGATTAAGACCAAATCTGAAATCCCAAGCCTCCAGCGGTATAAAACTCTCTTCCCGAAAATCCCATAAGGGCGAAATTGCAACGAAGAAATCAAAAGAGAAAACGAGAATATGTATATATATATTTTATTTTTCCCTTTTTGGCTGTACAATACTTCTATACATCGGCTTTAACGCATTACATTCTCGTTTTCTTGCTTTCATACAGGTTCGAGGGTAAACTGTCCTATTTGGCTGATTCTGAATAGATGTGTTGTGTAGGTACGAGGGTGGGCGATTTGGCCGAGGAAAACGAACATCATTAGAGACTTGGTTAACAGTTTTTATTTTTATTTTTATTTGTATATATATTTTTTCCTTTCTTTCTTTCTTTCTCTCTCTCTCTCTCTTATTTGTCTGGTATGTATTTCTTGTAAATCTGTCTGCATTACCTTTATTTCCCCTTTTTTTTTCTCTCCACACATCCTTTCCCGGTTTCATTTGTCTTTTTATCTATCCCTCCCCCTTTTCCCCTTCATTCTTTCTTATCATTTTCCTTCATTTTCTCTCTCGCTCTCTCTTTCTCTACCTCCCTCTCCCCTCCCCCCAACCTCTCCCTCTTCTCCCTCCCCCCTCTCTCTCTCTCTCTCTCTCCCCCCCCATCTCAAGACAAAGACACCTGATCCTAGCCGGTCCTATTGTTGAAAATTCCCCACCTGTAAAATTATCATATCTCTAATATTTTCAAGTCACACTGAAGTCATATCATAATACATATATATATCATAACTGAAGTCATATCATAATACATATATATATCATAACTATATATAATACATATAATATCATACTGGTCATATAATACATATATATATATCATAACTTTCTCTCAATGTACACATAGGAGCGGATCAAAATATTATCTTTGGGCTGATGGAACTAACAACCCGATCGAAAAATTGGTGAGATATATTGTCTCATATAACATGCATGTGTAGGAAATAGACTCAAGGTAAGAGATAGAGAGATAGAGAGAGAGAGAGAGAGAGAGAGAGAGAGAGAAGAGAGAGAGAGGGGGGGAGCAACATTCTTTTCATGTAAATAATAAAAGTTTTTTTTCTTTTCTTTTTTAATTGTAAATACGATTCGTCTATTGCAGAAAAAATCTTTCTTTGAGGCGGGTAAGAAGTGGACAAAGAAAACGAACAGTATAAAAGCAATTAATTAAGATTAAGAACGAGAGAAAGAAAGAGAGAGAGAGAGAGAGAAGAGAGAGAGAGAGAGAAGAGAGAGAGAGAGAGAGAGAGAGAGAGAGAGAGAGAGAGAGAGAGAGAGAGAGAGAGAGAGAGAGAGAGAGAGAGAGAGAGAGAGAGAGAGAGAGAGAGAGAGAGAAGAGAGAGTGAGAGTGAGAGAGAGAGAGAGAGAGTGAGAGAGAGAGAGAGAGAGAGAGAGAGAGAGAGAAGAGAGAGAGAGAGAGAGAGAAGAGAGAGAGAGAGAGAGAGAGAGAGAGAAAGAGAGAGAGAGACGAGATAAGATTCGTTTTATGAGGCGGGTAAGAAGTGGACAAAGAAACACGAACAGTATAAAAGCAATTAATTAAAGATTAAAACAAGAGAAAAGAAAGAAAGAAAGAGAGAAAAAAGAAATAAACGAATTGAAAAGAGCGGGAATGACGAAAGCAGCGATGACGTCATAGAATGCCCGAGAGCAGTCTGAAAATAGCGATTCCAATTTAGACGGAACAACAATAAGAAATGGAAAAGAAAGAAAGGAAGAAAGAAGAATGAGAGAAAGTAAAGAAAGAGGTGAAAAGAAAAGAAAGATAGAAGAAGTGAAAAGAAAAAAAAAAAGAAATGTAGAAAGCAGAAAAAAGGGTAAAGAAGGAAAGAAAAAAATCGTCAGAAAGAATAAAAAAGAAAACAAAAAGAGAGAGAGAAAAAGAAAAAAAACAAAAGAAAACGAAAAATTAAACACAAAAATTGAAAAAATTAAAAAAAAAGAATTAGATAAAAAAATGAAGAAGAAAAAAATCCACAGAGCACCAAAAGAGAAGTAAATAGAAACCGAAATCTGAATGAAGGAAAGGCATAATCCGAACGCGCCGTCAGCTGAGTGGAAAATCTGAATTTCCTCTCGTGAACCAGTATGTAAACTAAGGACCAAAATGGCTGCAATTACGAATACATTTTCGCCTCTAAGGAAAGCAAATGAAAAATAAAAATTAAAAAAAATAGGCATAAAAAAAAACTTGATACAAAGACGGTGCAAATCCTCTTCAACAATTACATTTATAATAGAAGGCTTGGCAACCTCTCCAAGTTTTGAAAGGAACACTCGGAAAAAAGAAAGAAAAAAAGAAGGAAAAAAAAAATAGTGAAATGGCTCAGTATATATAAAGATTTTTTTTTTTTTTTTTTTTAGCCTTTCTCGTTTAAAATCAACCTCGTGAACCGGAAAAAAAGAAGAAAAAAAAGAAAAAGAAAAAAAAAAAAAAAGAAAAGAGAAAAAAAGAGAAAAAGGAAGAATTAGAGAAAGAAAAAAAAAGTGAAATGGATCAGTATATATAAAGATTTTTTTTTTTACCCTTTCTCTTTTAAAGCATCGAAACCTCGTGAGAAAAGAAGAAAAGAGAAAGAAAGAAATAGAGAGAGAAAGAAAAAAACATGAAATGGATCAGTATATATATATATAAAGATTTTTACCCCTTTCTCGTTTAAAGGATCGGGCATACCTTCAAATCCCCGAAGGAAAAAAATAAACAAAAAAGACAGAATGAGAAAAACGAAGAGAAAAAAAAACGAAAACTGAGTGAGGGAGAGAGCGAAGAGAGAGAGAGAGAAAGAGAAGAGAAAGAAAGAAAGAAAAAAAAATGGTTTGACACGTGTAATAGCCTCCAATTCAAGTTCAGATTCCATGAAAGTTCAAGAGGAAGGCTGTGGAGTGCTTGCAATTATTCAACAATTAATTTAAAGCCGGCGCAGTGTGTATCCCTGGTATCCTACCCTTAAAAGCAAGCCGTTGCCCCCGTGTGGTGATCAGGTGCAGCGGCGTACTTGTCGGTGTGCGTGTACACCCTTTTACGCACACGGACATACGCGCACACGGACATACACGCACACGGACATACACGCACACGGACATACACGCACACGGACATACACGCACACGGACATACACGCATACACACACACACACGCAACACTCATATACTACAAACACACTCATACACACACACACACACACAACACAACACACACACACGCACGCGCACACGCAAACACACACACACACACACACACACACACACACACACACATACACGCACACATACACACATACGCAAACTCATATACTAACAAACACACTAATATGCACACAAAGAACATATACACACAAATTCACTCATAAAAATAAACATACACACAAATTCACTCACAAACACGTACACACAAACTCACTCACAAACACACACACACAAACTCACTCACAAACACACCACAAACTACTCACTCACAAACACGTACACACAAACTGACAAACACACATACATACAAACTCACATACGCACATGTGTATGCACTGTCTATCTATCTATCAACCCATCTAGTTTTATATTCCACTTATCAATCTATCAATATATCCATCCATGTCTATTTATCCATCTTTTACTCAGTGAATCCTATTTTGAAAGAAAATCACATTCATTCCAAAGAATACTTGACAAAAAAGGCAAATAAAAAAAGACAAAAAAAAAAAAAAAAAAAAAAAAAAAAAAAAAAAAAGACAAAAAAAAAAAAAAAAAAAAAAAAAAAAAAACAAAAAACTTTCAAACAATCCACATTCTTTGTCCTCAAACCTCTCCCAAACCCAATTAGATTCTACTCCGTACCCGTGACTGCACAAAAACAACTTGCTCTACTTTTATATAATTCATCCTATTAATTTCCATGCAAGGTTAATTAATTCGCTCCATTTAATACTATTCAGAGTCCAGTTTGTGTTCATTTTGTTTCAAGAGTAAAAAATAGGTACAGGTCACTTTGTACACTTATGTAAACATTTATATGTACCCTGTTATTAAAGTTATCTTCAATGTTGTCGACATAACGGAATGGAATAGAAACTAATAAATGCAGCCGGCTTCAATCTGTGATTAAGGCTACAGCTTTATGAATTATGAATTAATAAATCTTTTTTAATTGTATATAAGATTCGTCTTATTAATTATGAATTATGAATTAATAAATCTAAGATTATTAATTATGAATTATGAATTAATAAATCTTTTTAATTGTATATAAGATTCGTCTTATTAATTATGAATTATGAATTAATAAATCTTTTTTAATTGTATATAAGATTCGTCTTATTAATTATGAATTATGAATTAATAAATCTTTTTTAATTTATATAAGATTCGTCTTATTAATTATGAATTATGAATTAAATAAATCTTTTAATTGTATATAAGATTCGTCTTATTAATTATGAATTATGAATTAATAAATCTATTAGAATTAACTTTTTAAATTGTATATAAGATTCGTCTTATTAATTATGAATTAATGAATTAATAAATCTTTTTAATTGTATATAAGATTCGTCTTATTAATTAGAATTATGAATTAATAAATCTTTTTTAATTGTATATAAGATTCGTATTATGAATTATGAATTAATAAATCTTTTTTAATTGTATATAAGATTCGTCTTATTAAATGAATTATGAATTAATAAATCTTTTTTAATTGTATATAAGATTCGTCTTATTAATTATGAATTATGAATTAATAAATCTCTTTTAATTGTATATAAGATTCGTCTTATTAATTATGAATTATGAATTAATAAATTTTTAAATGTATATAAGATTCGTCTTATTAATTATGAATTATGAATTAATAAATCTTTTTAATTGTATATAAGATTCGTCTTATTAATTATGAATTATGAATTAATAAATCTTTTTTAATTGTATATAAGATTCGTCTTATTAATTATGAATTATGAATTAATAAATCTTTTTTAATTATATATAAGATTCGTCTTATTAATTATGAATTATGAATTAATAAATAAAGCTGATATCATTCAGTAATTCTGGTTTGAATGTTGTAGCGTATGCAAGGTAGAATACGCAGTGTAGAATCCCGCAATAAAAGGCAATAAAAGGCTATACGAACAGAATCTGATCGCTACAAGTTCAAAAGACTGAAAGAGCTGCTGGTAAGCTTTGGTTCGAGTTAGAGCTTCGTGATGTGAGGAGATCCAAGCTTGAAGGCGAATATGAAAAGACAAAGAAAGAGAAGAAGAAGAAATGTGATGATAATGATGATGAATAGACAAAACGAAAAAACGGAAGCTGGAATGTAGGGTCTTGATGGAAACCAAAGTTCTGATAGGAAATCGACCTTAAAACTTTAATAGGAACTGGAGCTTTGGGCGTTGGAGGAAAAAAAAAACTTTGATGGGAATTGACCTTAAAACTTTGATGGGAGCCAAAGCTTATATGCCTTTGATAAGAACTAGAATTTAGACCTTTGATGGAAATCTGAGTCCAGCTCTTTGATGGGACAAAGAGCTAAGAAGCATTCCGAGAGCTATTAGAAGTTAGAACTTTCTTTTTTATGGGAATTAGAACTTTTGTTGGGAAATTAGGGCCAAAAATTTTTAACGTGAATCAGAACCCAGTTTTTCAACCGACTGTCTTCTGTAACGTGCATTGACTCTACGAATCCTGTCTGTCACGTGCACTGACTCTACAAATCCTGTCTGTAACGTGCATTGACTCTACGAATCCTGTCTGTAACGTTCAATTGACTCTACGAATCCTGTCCTGTAAACGTGCAGTGACTCTAAAAATCCTGTGCAACGTGCATGACTCTACAAATCCTGTCTGTAACGTGCACTGATTCTACAAGTCCTGTCTGTCACGTGCATTGACTCTACATCCTGTCTGTAACGTGACTGTCAACACTGCAATCTTGAAACATGAATCTAGCCCTGTCTGTCACGTGCATTGACTCTACGAATCCTCAGCCACCGAAGAGCTATGAAGGAGAAACTGCATCAGATTAAAGTATTTTGAGGGAAATATAACACAAGATCCCAGTTCCCTCTCCCTTCATTGCTCAGAAACAATTGCCTCCCATTATTCAGTCTCCGGAGAGTAAATAACCGAAATAATAAAGGCGGAATGAAATGGGGGAATAGTGATGATTGATGGTGTGGAGAGAGAGAGAGAGAGAGGGAGAGGGAGAGGGAGAGGAGAGGGAGAGGGAGGGAGAGGGAGAAGGGAGGGAAAGGGAAAGGAGAGAGACAGAGAGGGAGAGGGAGAGGAGAAGGGAGAGGAGAGAGAAAAAGAGAGGAGCAGGAAAGGGAGAGAGGAAGAGAACAGAGAGGGAGAGGGAGAGGGAGAGGGAGAGGAAAAGGATGAGGAGGGAGAGAGGAGAGGGAGAGGGAATGAGGGAGAGGAGCAGAGGGAGAGCGAGAGAGAGAGAAGAGAGGAGAGAGAGAGAGAGAGGAGTCTATAGAGAGAGAGATGAAGAGAGAGAGAGACAGAAATACCTTACACTACAAACTTGCCATAGTTGATAGCAGCTACACATTGCATTAACAAAATCAGCTGGATACTTTCGTCACATACACAAACACATCATCACTCAAACAAGAAAAAATACCGATAAACAACCCACGAAAACACATAATTCCACCAAAACAAACAAACAAACAAAAAAAGACGAAAAAGAAGAGAAAAAGAAAGCAAGACAGCAAGACAGCAAGAAAGCCAGCAAGCCAGCAAGCCAGCAAAGCTAACAAGAAAAGAAAGAAGAAAGAAAGAAAGAAAGAAAAGAAAGAAAAGAAGAAAGAAAGAAAGAAAGAAAAGAAAAGAAAGAAAGAAGAAAGAAAGAAAGAAAGAAAGAAAGAAAGAAAGAAAGAAAGAAAGAAAAAGAAAGAAAAAGAAAGAAAAAGAAAGAAAAAGAAAGAAAGAAAGAAAGAAAGAAAGAAAGAAAAAAGAAAGAAAGAAAGAAGAAAGAAAGAAAAAAAGAAAAGAAAAGAAAAGAAAAAAAGAAAAAATAAAAAAAGAAAACCGAAAACGAAAGAAAGAAAGAAAGAAAGAAAGAAAAAGAAAGTAAAAAGAAAGAAAGAGAAGAAAGAAAAAGAACCAGGAAAGACCTAACCAAAATTCCCCAAAAAAAAAAAAAAAAGAAAAAAGAAAAGAATCCCCCAACCAGGAAAGACCTATAACGCAAAAAAAAAAATCACGCAAAAATAAACAAGCCATTATGCTCATGATAAGCCATCCTACTGCGAATTGCTCCCTAATCCACATAGTCGATGAAGCTGTCGCGCCCATCCAGCTCTCGTTATAAAGTGGTTCTCTCGGCACGCCCATGTGTCAGGACCAGCTGCTATCCAACACCCGGGGCTCTGGGCACTCGCAAACACTTTCCGCTGTGTAGTGTCCCTGGGATGTCGCTCAGGTATACTACCCCTGGTATTGTGTATTGTGATTTTGGTAATGAGTCATATTTTTTTCTGGTATTGTGTATTGTTCATGAGGTAATGAGTCATATTCATGTTATTGTGCATTGTGATTTGGGTAGTCAGTCAATATCATTTCTGGTATTGTGTATTGTGATTTGGGTAATGAGTCATATCTTTTTGGTATTGTGTATTGTTTCATGAGGTAATGAGTCACAAACATTATTTGGTACTGTGTATTGATTTGGGTAATCAATCATATTTTCTGGTATTGTATATTGTCCTCTTGGTAATCAGTCACAAACATTGTTTTTGGTATTGTATATGTTCATGAGGTAATGAGTCACAAACATTATTTCTGGTATTGTGTATTGTAATGTGGGTGAAGAGTCTTATTATTTCTGGTATTGTGTATTGTCCTTTGGGTAATCAGTCACAAACATTGTTTTTGGTATTGTGTATTGTTCATTAGGTTTTCATTCTTTCTGGTATTGTGTATTATTCATTAGGTAATGAGACAAAACATTCTTTTTGGTATCGTGTGTTGTCCTTTGGGCAATCAATCTCAAACATTCTTTCTGGTATTGGTGTATTTTCATTAGGTAATGAGACACAAACATTCTGGTATTGTGCATTGTTCTTTTGGGTAATCAATCTCAAACATTCTTTCTGGTATTGTGTATTGTCCTTGGGTAATGAGACAAAACTTTCTTTCTGGTATAGTGTATTGTTCATTAAGTAATGAGACACAAACATTCTGGTATTGTGCATTGTTCTTTTGGGTAATCAATCTCAAACATTCTTTCTGGTATTATGTATTGTCCTTTGGGTAATGAGACAAAACCTCTTTCTGGTATTGTGCATTGTTCTTTTGGGTAATCAATCTCAAAACATTCCTTCTGGTATCGTGTATTGTCGTCTGGGGAGATCACTCACATACACTCTGGAATTGAATATACTGTCCCTCGGGAAATAACTCACAAACACTTCCTGGTATTGTGTATTGTCCTTTATGATATCCTTTACACTCTCTTTAGCACTGTGTATTGTCCTTTGTGATATCCTTTGCACTCTCTTTGGCAATGTGTTTTGTCCTTGGGAGATCACTCGCATACATCTTATAGCACTGTATTGCCACCCGATCACCCATAAACAAATGAGACTCACAAAAACCACCTCTACCAGCTCTCTTAAAAGGGTGTCTTGTCCCTTGAAAAGAATAGTGACAAACACTGCTAGTGTATGTCAGAAAATACCTCGCTATGACAAACCTGCTAACTGTGAATTTATAGTCAAAAGATCCTTTACAAACGCTCCTACTGTACACACACACATACACACACGCGCGCGCGCGCACACCAACACACAACACACACACACACACACACACACACACACACACACACACACACACACACAACACACAACACACACACACACACACACGTAACACACACGACACACACACACACACACACGCACAACACACACACACACACACAAACACACACACACACACACAACACACATTCATTTCATCTCATCGACATCATCATTTCTGTCATATTGTACTTGTGGGGTGCACTGACCTCGTTGTCATTACCATCATCATCATTATCATCTTCATATGCATATTTGGTTTTCCTAATCATACAGAATCTATTTATCATAAATGCATTCCATTATCATAGTAACATTATTCTTGATATCCCTTTCTGATCATAATATCTCCATTTCCTACATTCGTCCACAGATAATACACACTTATTTGAGTAAGAGGAGGAAAAAGGCCAAAAAAAAGAACAAGCGTTGACGAGGAAGCGGAAGAGGAAAAGAGAGAGAGGAGGAAGAAGGAAAAGAAGAGGAAGAAGCATAGAGGAGAAAGGAGAGTAGGGATACGAGAAGGATAGAGAGAAGAGAGAGAGAGAGAGAGAGAGAGAGAGAGAGAGAGAGAGAGAGAGAGAGAGAGAGAGAGAGAGAGAGAGAGAGAGAGAGAGAGAGAGAGAGAGAAAACAGAAAAGAAGCAAGTAGATAACAGGGGAAAGACGGAGTACGAAGATAAAGAAGAGGAGGGAAAGAAGTGATAAAGAAGAGGGGTGGGAGAGGCGAGAAGGAAGGAAAATAATCCGTGTAATGACATACAGCATGTTTATGGATTAGCCTCCACCATATGACCAGAAACATGTACACCCGGAACATACTATGTGTGTTAGCTACGCATGGCAACTCATGAACAACATGCGAACACATATGTACTTATTCCAATACTCTGTGTACGTATGAAGTGAGGTAGGGTGTGTGTGTGTGTGTGTGTGTGTGTGTGTGTGTGTGTGTGTGTGTGTGTGTGTGTGTGTGTGTGTGTGTGTGTGTGTGTGTGTGTGTGTGTG
Source organism: Penaeus vannamei (assembly GCF_003789085.1). NCBI lineage: Eukaryota > Metazoa > Arthropoda > Malacostraca > Decapoda > Penaeidae > Penaeus > Penaeus vannamei. Next base: position 161,283 of record NW_020872241.1, read on the forward strand.
TGTGTGTGTGTGCGTGTGTGCGTGTGCGTGTGCGTGTGTGTGTGCGTGTGTGGTGCGTGCGTGTGCGTGTGCGTGTGCGTGTGCGTGTGCGTGTGCGCGTATAGGAGGGGGTACATGAGGAAGTTACAGACAGATATATAGCTGATAGATAAACACTTTCCCAGACAGATTATATCAACAACAGTACTTATGTTCAGCTATTTATGTTTTTCTTCCTTTTTTCGTCTGGTCTTTCCGAAATTCGTGCAAGCAGTGTAGGAGGAATTTTGCTTGCTAACCATTTTCCGAAAGACCTTCAACAAAGGAAATACATTAAGATTTTTTTCCAGTTGTGTGAATATGCTGTATGTTCGACAAAATGTTCATTACTGACTCGCTGTGGGTTCGCAGTGAGACGAGTAGGGGAGAGTGTGTGGATGAATATGCGTTTAGGTGACTGTGTGCTTGGAGTGTGTGGATGAATATGCGTTTAGGTGACCGTGTGCTTGAGTGTGTGGATGAATATGCGTTTTAGGTGAGAGTGTGTGGATGAATATGCGTTTAGGTGACTGTGTGCTTGGAGTGTGTGGATGAATATGCGTTTAGGTGACTGTGTGCTTGGAGTGTGTGGATGAATATGCGTTTAGGTGACTGTGTGCTTGGAGTGTGTGATGAATATGCGTTTAGGTGACTGTGTGCTTGGAGTGTGTGGATGAATATGACTGTGCTTGGAGTGTGTGGATGAATATGCGTTTGTGACTGTGTGCTTGGAGTGTGTGGATGAATATGCGTTTAGGTGACTGTGTGCTTGGAGGTGATGTGCTTGAGTGTGTGGATGAATATGCGTTTAGGTGACTGTGTGCTTGGAGTGTGTGGATGAATATGCGTTTAGGTGACTGTGTGCTTGGAGTGTGTGGATGAATATGCGTTTAGGTGACTGTGTGCTTGGAGTGTGTGGATGAATATGCGTTTTAGGTGCGTGTGCTTTGAGTGTGTGGATGATGCTTAGGTGACTGTGTGCTTGGAGTGTGTGGATGAATATGCGTTTAGGTGACTGTGCTTGAGTGTGTGGATGAATATGCGTTTAGGTGACTGTGTGCTTGAGTGTGTGGATGAATATGCGTTTAGGGTGACTGTGTGCTTGAGTGTGTGGATGAATGCGTTTAGGTGAGTGCTTGGAGTGTGTGATGAATATGCGTTTAGGTGACGTGTGGATGAATATGCGTTTAGGTGATGTGTGCTTGGAGTGTGTGGATGAATATGCGTTTAGGTGACTGTGTGCTTGGAGTGTGTGGATGAATATGCGTTTAGGTGACTGTGTGCTTGGAGTGTGTGGATGAATATGCGTTTAGGTGACTGTGCTTGGAGTGTGTGGATGAATATGCGTTTAGGTGACTGTGTGCTTGGAGTGTGTGGATGAATATGCTTTAGGTGATGCTTGGAGTGTGTGGATGAATATGCGTTTGTGACTGTGTGCTTGGAGTGTGTGGATGAATAAGGTGATGAATATGCGTTTAGGTGACTGTGTGCTTGGAGTGTGTGGATGAATATGCGTTTAGGTGACTGTGTGCTTGGAGTGTGTGGATGAATGTGCGTTTAGGTGACTGTGTGCTTGGAGTGTGTGGATGAATGATGTGCGTGCGTTAGGTGACTGTGTGCTTGGAGTGTGTGGATGAATATATGTGCTTGAGTGTGTGGATGAATGTGCGTTTAGGTGACTGTGTTCATGTAGTGTGACGTGTAAGTGAGCATGTATTTATATGTAAGTTAAGGTGAATATTTGCTTCCTGTGTGACGTGAGTATGTACGTATATGTGCGTTTAGGTAACTCTGTGTAGTGTGACGTATATGCTTATATGTCGTTTTGGTGACTATGGGCAGTGTGATTTATGTGTATTTATGTGCATTTAGGTTGCTATGTGCTTGCTGTGTGATTTATATGCTTTTATGTGCGGTTAAGTGGTTATATGCTTGCAGTGTAGGGATTGTGCATTCGCAGTGTAGGCTGTTGGTGATAATGTCTATAGTGTAGCGCATAGGGGAGTGTAGTGTGACATGTAGCTGTCTATGCGGTTACGGTATGCTGGCGTGTTGGTGAACATGTATGACAGTGATGTTTAGGTGACTAAGAGTTTGCTATGAAGCGTGTGTGCGTATGAGGGGGGGGTGCATGTATACAGCGCTCCCTCCCTTTCTCTTTCTCTCTCTCTCTCTGCTTCGCTCTCTCTCTCTCTCTCTCTCTCTCTCTCTGTCTCTCTCTGTCTTCTCTCTGCTGTCTCTCTCTTCTCTCTCTCTCTCTCTCTCTCTCTCTCTCTCTCTCTCTCTCTCTCTCTCTCTCTCTCTCTCTCTCTCTCTCTCTCTCTCTCTCTCTCTCTCTCTCTGTCTCTCTCTCTCTCTCTCTCTCTCTCCTCTCTTCCTCTCTCTCTCTCTCTCTCTCTCTCTCTCTCTCTCTCTCTCTCACTCTCTCTCTCTCTCTCTCTCTCTCTCTCTCTCTCTCTCTCTCTCTCTCTCTCTCTCCTCTCTCTGTCTGTCTCTCTCTCTCCGTGTATGTGTATGTGTGTGTACATGTGCGTATATCCATGTGTGTTATCACCAGCACGTCTGCGTATTTTCTATAAAGCACCAGAAGGCCGCCTTTTTCTTCTGAATCTATTTACTTATTTTACACTAGAATCAATTCACCCTTTGCCATACTGACGCGTAATTTAGTCAAGTATGCTGGCTGGTATTTTCCACAGCGAAAGGGGCGTGGGAGCGACAGTGTCTAGTGCTAGAATAGAGTATTTTAGAAGTATTTTAAAATTCGGAATTTAAATGGGTGTTGCATAGAAAATCTCACTCTCGCTCTCTCTCTTTCGCTCTCTGTCTCTCGCTCTCCCTCTCTGTCTTCTCTCCCTGCCTCTCGCTCTCTGTCTCTCTCCTCTCTCTCTCTCTCTTTCTCTCTCCCTCCCTCCCTCTCTCTTCCTCTCTCCTCCCCTCCTCTCTCTTCTCTCTCCCTCCCTCCCTCTCTCTCTCACTCTCTCTCTTTCTCTCCCTCCCCCTCTCTCCAGGTAGACAGACAGACAAACAACGTATAGACAGGAAATTCATATATATATATATATATATTATATATATATATATATATATATATATATATATATATATATATATATATATATATA
>NW_020872241.1:169425-171925 GCF_003789085.1 Penaeus vannamei
CGCAATCTCCACAAAAACCTTCAACTTCAACATTGACTTCAACATAAACTTCACATTAACTTCAACACTAACCTCAACATTGACTTTAACATTAACTTCAACATTAACTTCAACTTAATCTTCAACATTTAATTTCAACTTCATCTTCAACATTAATTTCAACTTCATCTTCACATTAACTTCAACATCAACTTCAACCTCAACCTCAATATTAACTTCAACATTAACTTCGACATTAACTTCAACATCAACCTCAACATCAGCTTCAATCAACATTGACTTCAACGTTAACTCCAACATCAACTTCAACATTAACTTCTACTTCGTTTTCAACTTCGACTTTCACTTCAACTTGTCAGAATTATTTTTCTTTATTCGGAAGACGAATAAAAAAGCAGTTTTGAGAAAAAATCCTTTTGCCTTTAGGACAAAATTCTCAGGACAGATACAGCCTAATCATTGTTATTATTATCATTATCATTATCCTTATTATCATTATTATTATCATTATTATCATTATTATTATCCTTATTATCATTATTATTAACCTTATTATCATTATTATTATCCTTATTATCATTTATTTATTATTATTATCATTATTATTATCCTTATTATCATTATTATTAACCTTATTATCATTATTATTATCCTTATTATCAGTATTATTATCCTATTTATCTTTATCATTTATGAAATGCCTAGAAAATGAAAACTATATAAAGTAACAAAAAAAGGATAAAAAATAAAAAAGAGAGAAAGAAACCAAAAGAAAATAATAATAATAAAAACACCATAAATGGAAATCCAGTCCCCAAAACAAGCAAATTCTAAAACACAGAAATTCCAACACTGCAAATCTCACAGCAAAAAAAACAAAAAACAAAACAACCCCCCCCAAAAAAAAAAAAACTAAAAAAAATGTAAAAAAAAACTATAAAAATGCTAATGACCGGACTCGATCGTGTGATTTTTTTAACTTCTTGATATAAACTATTGCGTAACATTTTCCTTGTCCGTTCATTTGACCGCTTGACTGACATGTCAATTTGCGATTGAGACAAGAGAGAGTAGGGAGCGAAGAGAGGGAAAGGGAGGGAGAGAGGGAGTGGGAGGGGGGGAGAGGGAGAGGGGGTGGGAGTGGGAAAGGGGGAGGGAGGGAGAGGGAGAGGGAGAGGGAGAGGGAGAGGGAGAGGGAGAGGGAGAGGGAGAGGGGAGAGAGAGAGAGAGAGAGAGAGAGAGAGAGAGAGAGAGAGAGAGAGAGAGAGAGAGAGAGAGAGAGAGAGAGAGAGAGAGAGAGAGAGAGAGAGAGAGAGAGAGAGAGAGAGAGAGAGAGAGAGAGGAGAGGGGAGAAAGAGAAAGAAAGAGGAAAGAGAGAGAGGAAGGGAAAGTGGGAGAGAGAGAGAGAGAGAGAGAGAGAGAGAGAGAGAGAGAGAGAGAGAGAGAGAGAGAGAGGAGAGAGAGAGAGAGAGAGAGAGAGAGGAAGAGAGAGAGAGAAAGAGAGAGGGAGGAGAAAGAGAGAGAGAGAGAGAGAGAGAGAGAGAGAGAGAGAGAGAGAGAGAGAGAGAGAGAGAGAGAGAGAGAGAGAGAGAGAGAGAGAGAGAGAGTGGAAAGACAGAAACAGACAAAAAAAAAAAAAAAAAAACAGAACAAGAAAAAGAAAAACAAAAAGAAAGCGAAGGAAAGAATCCGACACAAACTCCGATCGGATATGAACCGCGGATGAGGCCATTACAAGAAGGGGGGAGTCCTGTTAAACTCTCATTTGCTTTAACGATTTCGAAATCTTTTGGGTGACTGCGCGCGGCTCCAATTCAGGCTTTTATGTGAGTACCTGTTTTATACCTTAATAAGGGACGTGTAAAAGGCCTGATTGTCAATGGAAATACGTGTATGTGATAAGGCATGAGATTGTTGGATTTTTTTTTTTACTTTTTTTTTTACTGGGATTTTTTTTCTTTTTTAAGGATAGACTTTTCAATGCTTATTTGCACATCTTGATTATATTTCTTTTATGAATATGCATACATACATACATATATATGCATACATATATATACATACATACATACATACATATATATATATATATATATATATATATATATATATATATATATATATATATATACATACACACACACACATATGTGTATATGTGTGGTGTATGTGCGTGTGTGTGTGTGTATATGCGGTATGTGTATGCTGTGTGGTGTGTTGTATAATGCGTGTGTGTGTGTGTATATGCGTGGTGTGTAGTGGCGTTGCGTGCGTGTGCGCGCGTGCCTGTGTGGGTGTGTGAAATAGAAGATATTGACAATATCTTTGAAATCTGGAGAAAGGAGGAAAGAAAAAAAATGAAAATCGATTAACGCTTCCGAATTAAAAAATATATAACACCATACGCAATGCTCTGTCTTAAGAAAGAAAAAAAAATGTATTGGATAATTTTCCATTCATTGCATTTGGAAACACGTATGGAAGAGCCTATGGGAAACGA
>NW_020872241.1:176925-184425 GCF_003789085.1 Penaeus vannamei
TCTCTGCTATTTTATCTCTCTCTCTCTCTCTGCGCTATTTATCTCTCTCTCTCTCTCTGCTATTTATCTCTCTCTCTCTTCTATTTATCCTCTCTCTCTCTTCTCTGCTATTTATCTCTCTCTCTCTCTCTGCTATTTATCTCTCTCTCTCTCTTCTGCTATTTATCTCTTCTCTCTCTCTCTCTTGCTATTTATCTCTCTCTCTCTCTCTGCTATTTATCTCTCTCTTCTCTCTCTGCTATTTATCTCTCTCTCTCTCTCTGCTATTTATCTCTCTCTCTCTCTGCTATTTATCTCTCTCTCTCTCTGCTATTTATCTCTCTCTCTTCTGCTATTTATCTCTCTCTCTGCCTATTTATCTCTCTCTCTCTCTATTTTCTCTCTCTCTCTCTGTTATTTATTCTCTCTCTCTCTGCCTCTCTCTCTCTCTGTTATTTATCTCTCTCTCTCTGCTATTTATCTCTCTCTCTCTCTACTATTTATCTCTCTCCCCTCTCTTCTTTCTCTCTCTTTCTATCTATCTACATACATCTCTCTACGAAGGCAATAACGACGTTTCCTAATTTTCCCGAAGCTTCACTCGACCAGTGACATGGGTCTCTGGGCGTTAACATGGGCGTCTTTAGGAGGGCGTTTTATCACCTTCCCCGTAACTCGCTCTCTCTCTCTCTATCCTTCTCTTCTTGCTTTCTCTCTCTCTTTCTCTTTCTCTCTCTCTCTCTTCTCTTCTTCTCTCTCTCTCTCTCTCTCTCTCTCTCCCTCCTTCTATTCTTTCTCTCCTCCTCTCTCTTCTCGTTCTTTCTTCTTTCTCTTTCTCTCTCTCTCTCCTTCTTCTCTCTTTCTTTCTTCTCTCCTTTTCTTTTCTTTTCTCTCCTCTCTCTCCTCTCCCTCTCCCTTCTTACTCTCCTCTCTCTCTCTCTCTCTCTTCCCTTAAAACGCCCGTTGGGTAACGACCTCAGGGGGGGGGGGGATTACGAACACAGACGACCCCCCCCCGAGGTCCTGGGACTTCGCTATTCCCTTAACACGGAGTCTGTCCGTTGCTGTCATCTCTTTTCGAAGGGGGAGTGGGCTGGGAAGGGCAGGTGGGGGTGGGGGGGGTGGCGAGGGTGTGGGGGTGAGACAGGGTTGACGAGGGGGGTGGGTGAGAAGGGTGGCGTGGAAAGGGTAAGGCAGGGTTACGAAGGGCAGGGTGGGTGGGGGGCAGGGTAAGTTGGCGAGGGAGGGGTGTGGGTGTGAGATAGGTGGCGTGGGAAGGGGTTAAGGCAGAGGCGAGGGGCGGGGGGGGGTTAAGCAGGGTTGCGAAGGATAGGGTGGGGTGGGGAGGGGCAGGGCAGGGTGGCGAGGGAGGTGTGGTATGAGGCAGGGTTGCGAGGGGGGGGGGGTGAGACAGGGGTGCAAGGGAAGGGGTTAAGGTAGGGTTGCGAAGGGGTGGGGGTGGGGTGGGGAGGATAGGGCAGGGTGGTGAGGGAGGTGTGGGTGTGAGATAGGGTTGCAAGGGAAGGAGTTAAGGCAGGGTTGCAAGGAGAGTGGGTGGTTGGGCTGCGGGGGTGGGGTGAGACAGAGGGTGGCATGGGAAGGGGTTAAGGCAGGGTTGCGAAGGGCAGGCAGGTGGGAGGGATAGGGCAGGGTGGTGAGGGAGGTGTGGGTGTGAGATAGGTTGCAAGGAAGGAGTTAAGGCAGGGTTGCAAGGAGTGGGTGGTTGGCTGCGAGGTGTGGGGGGGGGTTAAGGGTGCGAAGGGCAGGGTTAAGGCAGGTTGCGAGGGCAGGGCAGGTGGCGATGGGCGGGATTAAGCAAGGTTGCCAGGGGCGGGGCTGGCTGGTCGAGGCGCCAAGGATCGAGGCGCGAGAGGAGGCGAGCATGAGGTTGGAGAGATTGCCGCTGTCTCTCTTTTTCTCCCTTCCTTCCTCCCCCTCTCCCTTCTCTCTCTCTCTTTTCTCTACCCCCCCTCTCGCTCTCTCTCTCATTCTTACTCTACCCCCCCCCCCCTCTCTCGCTCTCTCTCACTCTTACTCTATTCTCTCCCTCCCCCTATCTCTCTCTCATTCTCTCCCATATTACTCTCATTCTCTCCCATATTACTCTCATTCTCTCCCATATTACTCTCATTTTCTCTCTCTCTCTTTCTGTGTTCTCTCTTTCTCTCTCTGTATGCGTGTGTGCACTAACATAAACATATCTACACTAAACCGAAATGACCTTCTCGATGTTACGAACACCCATCCATAACGACCCCCTGCCAGGAGAGACATAAAACCCGCTTCTCCGATAGATGGCTCTGACAGCATCAAGAGCCGCGGGGGAGGAATGGAGACCGATCTCGCGCGGGTAACCTTGCCAGACTTTGCAAAACTGCGTCAGCGAAAATCCCGAGAAATTCCGGGATGGAACTGCACTTTTCGAACCGCAGTAAAAGGGGAAAAATAAAAGGCTATGAAATGACGTAGGTTGTGACGTTGGGGAAAAGCGTGGGAGAGTACATTAGCATAGCGAAAATGTAGAAGGGTCCGAGAGAGCAAATCTGTATGTATTTAAACTATCCCTTCCCAGCGGCGTTTCAGTGACAACATGGTCTGCGGAGTAAATGGAGGAGGCGCGGATTTCGAACTTTAGCTTTAACACTTATACTTTACGTACGTTGCCCTTATATTGCAAATTCACGTATGCTAATGTGTGGGAGAGGGTGAGGAGGCTGGAAATGGATACAGAGAGGGAGGGGATGGAGAAAGGAGAGGACAGAGAGAAGGACCGGGAGACGGGTAGGGGAGAGAGAAATAAAGGGAGAGGGAGAGGTAAGGATACGTAATAGGGAAAGGGAAAAGGGCTAAGAGAGAGGAGAGGATAAGGATGATGGAGAGAGGGTAAGGAGAGGGTAAGGAAGAGATTTAAGGAATGATGGAGACACACACACACACACACACACACACACACCACACACACACACACACACAACACACACACACACGCAGAGAGAGATGACGAGAGAGAGAGAGAGAGAGAGAGAGAGAGAGAGAGAGCAGAGATGAGAGAGAGGAGAGAGAGAGCGAGAGAGAGAGCCATTCGTACCACGTTTTTCCATCTCTCACCCATTTCAGAAACATGGAAGCACAACGCGGCTATCTATATAAACACGTGACCGCATACACCTTTCTTTCTTGTCAGTTAAAAAAACAACAACTCTAATCCTGGCATTTTGTCGAGTTATACGTGAAGAACAGAACAAAGACAGACAACAATGAATAACAAAAGAAAAAAAAAAAAAAACAGCACACAATCACATACAAAAAAAATAAATGAATACATTAAAAAATACTGGATTAATTTTTCCTACCATGTGATTCAGACAACTTGTGGTTTAAAATATCTCGGAGCGGTGAGCATTTTCCTTGACAACTCGTATATATTAAGCTCTGTACTCTAAAACATTTTTCTCGTCAACAATCGCATCCGCAGAGGAGAGAGAGAGAGAGAGACGGAAGAGAGGGAAGGGAAGAGGAGAGGAGACGGTGAGAGAAGGGATAGGCAGAGGAGGGGAAAGGAGAGGCGAATGGGGATCGAGAGGGGAGAGGTGGGAGAGGAGAGGGAGAGGGAGAGGCGAGTAAGAGAGAGAGGGAGGAGGAGAGGGAGAGGAGAGGGAGAGGAGGGGGAGGAGGGGGAGGAGAGGGAGAGAGAGGAGGCAGAGAAGAGAGATGAGAGAGAGACAGAGAGAGAGAGAGAGAGAGAGAGAGAGAGAGAGAGAGAGGAGAACCGCGAGGACGAGATGAGAGAGAAGATGTGAGATCAGACAGTGATGGAGAGAAAAGAGAAGATAACGAAGATGAGCAGTCCAGATGAGAGTGAGAAAATGAAATAAAGTAAAGAAAGAAAGAAAATCAAAAAGAAAGATAAAGAAGAAAGAAAGAAAGAAAGAAAGAAAGAAACAAGAAAGAAAGAAAGAATATATTTCACGAGCCGGGAAAAGAATATATTTTCAAGAAGCCGGGAAAAAATGATCCTAATTCTGTGGTAAATCTCAATGACGTGGGAATGCATATGTTTTGAAGGTTGCCAGTCCGTATTATATCCCTCTCGTATTTTATTTCTAATTACTTTTTTCTTCTCCCCTCCTTCGCTCACTTCATCCTCTCCTCCCCTTTCCCCCATCTGCCCTTCCTCTCTCATCGTCTTTCACTGTTCCCCTTTCTCTTTAACTTTTCTTCCCTCTTCTTCTCTTTCTTCTCACCTTCCCCTTCCACTTTTCGCCTTTATCTCTCATATATGTCTTTCCCCTCTTCTTGTTCTTTCCCTCTTCCCTCTTATCCCTTCTCCTCCCCTGCGGTACCTCTCGCTATTTCCCTCATTCCCCTCACTTTCTTCCCTTCCTGGTCCTCTCTCACTCTTTCTCTCGCTCTTTCTCTTTCTCCTCCCTCTCCCTCTCCCTCTCCCTCTCCCTCTCCCTCTCCCTCTCCCTCTCCCTCTCCCTCTCCCTCTCCTCTCCCTCCCCTCTCTCTCTCTCTCTCTCTCTCTCCCTACTCTCTTCCCCTTCCCTCTATCTCGTTTAAACCACTCACACTCACTCACTCACTCTCCCTCGTTCGCCCCGTGTTGCACCAGATTATTTTTGTTTTATCTTTTTATTGCTATTTATTTATCTATTCATGTATTTACTTTCGAGAGTCGAATCCATTAGATACCAATCCATGGAGACACGTTTTGACTTCGCATGTTTACTCTCTCTATACGTGTCATGAATTGGGAAAAGAATGGGATATCTATATTCTTATCTCTATTTCTCTGTGTGTATATCCTAACTGGATATCTAGTTATTTACCTCTTTATATATTCGTGTGTGTGCGTATGTGCGTGTATCTGTAAGCATGTATTCTGTGTGTGAATCTGTAAGCATGTATCTCTGTGTGTGTGCACTTGTGTGCGTATATCTGTGCGTGTGTGGTGCGGGGTAAGTTGTTTGACGGGGGGTAAGTGTGTGTGTGTGTGTGGGGGGGTAAGAGAGATGATGATCAAGACGCTGCTGATTCAGATGTCTTGTGCCATCGAGAGCCCGGCGCACACTATCATCTTAACACCCCTGACCCCACTTTCGCGGTGAAGACGAGAGAGAGACAGAGAGAACGATCACGAGACTCGACATGACTGAACTACCCGAGACAGAGAGCAGAAGACAGAGCCGTGTTAACCCGACGATGAGAGCTGACCATCGACAGAGAGAAGAGGAGAGAAGGAGACGAAGGAGAGAAGAGAGAGTGTGTGTGTGGGTTGTGTGTGTCGCTTCTCTCTCTCTCTCTCTCTCTCTACTCTCTCTCATACTCTCTCATCTACTGCATNGAGAGAAGAGAGAGAGAGAGAGAGAGAGAGAGAGAGCAGAGAGAGAGAGAGAGAAGAGAGAGAGAGAGAGAAGAGAGAGAGAGAGAGAGAGAGAGGAAATAAACATAAATTATTAAGATTTTACAAAGATATTCATAATCAAGGTTTTGACACATTAAATACTTCAATTTGATACACTAAAAAAAAAAAAAAAAAAAAAAAAAAAAAAAAAAAATATATATAATATAATATATATATATAATATATATATATATATATAATATATAATATATCATCCATATTAATATATATATAATATATGTATGTGTGGGTTATATTCATATTGCATTTCTGATGTAGTTCGGATACACATCATCCATGGAATAGATGCAATAAAATGAGTTTTCAAAGTAATCATCAAATATTACACATTTGATAATATGTGTTTTGCATAACCGCTGGATGCCATCACAATAAAAAAAATATATATAACCACTGAATTACAATGAAACCTTTTCAATGTAAAACTGAAAACGAATATAATCCTCCTTTATATCATTATAATTCAACAAATTGGCAAGGATTCTCCTATTGTTACAGATTCGGATTTCGTAACAAGCAAACATAAATCGCAAAAAAAAAGAATAACAAAACGGAAACGACGCACATATATGCAAATTATATGCTATTCTCTTCACAAAAGCACTGGAATTTTTTTCTTCTCTTGGCCCGGCGATCCGTCAGAGGCATATCTCACAATATATTTTCGGCACTATCTCACATATATTTTCTGTTGACACGGGCGTCTTCTTTTGCGCTCTCGCTGGAGTTATGCAAAGAAGCTGTTATTAGGCAAAATGTTTTATTTATATTATTTTATTTATTTATTTATTTTTATTTATTTTAGATGTTATTTTGAGGGGATAGTCGAAGCAGGTCATTAACTGGCAACTTTTCTTCCCTCCTCTCTTCTCTTCTTAATATTAGTTTTCCTTTCCGTCTTCTTGAGGAAGATTTGTCAGCAAATTGCTAATTAACTCAATTTTTTTATCTCTCTGTCTCTCTCTCCCTCTCCCTTTCCCTCTCTCCCTCTCCCCCCCCCCCTCCTCCCCTGCCTCCTACCTCCCTCCCTTCTCCCCCTCTCCCCTCCTGTGCCTTCCTTCCCTCACATGTCCCTCCCTCCCTCGTCCTCCCGCTCCCTCCCTCCCCCTCCCCTCCCTCCCTCTCCCTCCATCACACATAAACACACATAAAACACATAAAAACCTATTAAGACCCATTCTAATTTCACATGATACGCCAAATTAATTCCTTGCATCGCCGGCTGACTTCAATCGCATCGAAAATAAAACACAAAATTACACTTAGAACTTGTCATGCAGAAAGCCACACAATCACAAGTTTTTATTTGTTCTATTTTTATTTTTATTATTTTTATTATTCCTTTGCGTGGTTAATCGGAGTGTTATTATCAAAAGCCGACACGAAAGAAATATATACATATATAACGTAAAACTGCACTTTTTCGTCACGGGTAAGGGGGGAGGAGGTCTATTGAGAGGAGTAGGAATGAAGAAATGGAGAAAGAGAAAGAAAGAGAGAGAGAGATTGATGGAAGAAAGAGGGAGGGAGGGAGGGAGAGAGAGAGAGAGGAGAGAGAGAGAGAGAGAGAGAGAGAGAGAGAGAGAGAGAGAGAGAGAGAGAGAAGAGGAGAGACGAGAGAGAGAGAGAGAGAGAGAAGAGAAAGTGAGAGGTAGAACGAGAGAAGAAGAAGAAGAGAGTGAGAGAGAGAGAAAAGAGAAAGAGAGAGAGAGAGAGAACAGACAGAGACAGACAGACAGAGACAGACAGACAGAGCAGAGACAGACAGAGACAGAAGAGACAGAGAGACAGAGAAAGAGCCAGAGACAGACAGAACGGACAGACAGAGACAGACAGACAGAGACAGAGAGAGACAGAGAGGAGGCCGAAATAACAAGTGTCGCCGCAGAAGGAAAATCACGTGGGGCCACAAACCGCGATACTTATATCCGGGTAAACAAACGATCCGTTCGGGAGACGAATAACTAATTTTTTATCTCTCTGTCTCTCTCTCCCTCTCCCTTTCCCTCTCTCCCTCCCTCCTCCCCCCTCCCTCCCTCCCTCTCTCTCTCCCTCTCTTTCTCTCTCTCTCTCCTTTTACATCGGGGAAACAA
>NW_020872241.1:204425-211925 GCF_003789085.1 Penaeus vannamei
GGACTTTACCACCCCCTTCACAGCTTCGCCAGGACTTACGCACCCCGCTCGCAGCTCGCCAGGACTTTCCCACCCCCTTCGCAGCTCGCCAGGACCTCCCACCCCCTTCACAGCTCGCCAGGACTTCCAACCCCCTTCGCAGCTCGCCAGGACTCCCACCCCCTTCACAGCTCGCCAGGACTTCCCACCCCCTTCACAGCTCGCCAGACTCCCCACCCCTTCTACAGCTCGCCAGGAACTTCCCACCCCCCTTACAGCTCGCCAGGACCTTTCCCACCGCCCTTCACAGCTCGCCAGGACTCCCACCCCTTCACAGCCTCGCTTTCACAGCTCGCCAGGACTTCTTTCCAGCTCGCCAGGACTCCCACCCCCTTCACAGCTCGCCAGGACTCGCCCACCCCCTTCACAGCTCCCAGGACTTCCCACCCCCACAGCTCGCCAGGATTCCCACCCCCTTAACAGCTCGCCAAGGACTTCCCACCCCTTCACAGCTCGCCAGGACTCCCACCCCCTTCCACAGCTCGCCAGGACCTCCCAACCCCTTCCACAGCCTCGCCAGGAACTCCCACCCCCTTCACAGCTCGCCAGGTTTTCCCACCCACCTTCACAGCCCGCCAGGACTTCCCACCCCCTTCACAGCTCAGGACTCAAAGACTTCCCACCCCCTTCACAGCTCGCCAGGACTTCTCACCCCCTTCACAGCTCCCAGGACCCCCACCCCCTTCACAGCTCGCAGGACTTCCCACCCCTTACAGCCCTCCCCCCCCTTCACAGCTCGCCAGGACTTCCCACCCCTTCACAGCTCGCCAGGACCCCCCCCCTTCAACCCCCTTCACAAGCTCGCCAGGACTCCCACCCCCTTCACAGCTCGCCAGGACTTCCCACCCCCTTCACAGCTCCCACTTCACCCACCCCCTTCACAGCTCGCCAGGACCTCCCACCCCCTTCACAGCTCGCCAGGACTCCCACCCCCTTCCAGCTCGCCAGGACTTCCCACCCCCTTCACAGCTCGCCAGGACCTCCCACCCCTTCACAGCTCGCCAGGACTTCCCCACACAGCTCGCCAGACCCCACCCCTTCACAGCTCGAGGACTCCCCACCCCCTTCACAGCTCGCCAGGACTTCCCACCCCCTTCACAGCTCGCCAGGACCTCCCACCCCCTTCACAAGCTCGCCAGGACTCCCCCACCCCCTTCACAGCTCGCCAGGACCCCCACCCCCTTCACAGCTCGCCAGGACTCCCACCCCTTCACAGCTCGCCAGGACTCCCCACCCCCTTCACAGCTCGCCAGGTCCCACCCCCTTCACAGCTTCCCACCCCCTTCACAGCTCGCCAGGACTCCCACCCCTCACAGCTCGCCACCCACCCCCTTCACAGCTTCGCCTCCCACCCCCTTCACAGCTCGCCAGGACTCCCACCCCCTTCACAGCTCGCCAGGACTTCCCACCCCCTTCACAGCTCGCCAGGACTCCCCACCCCCTTCCACAGCTCGCCAGGACTTCCCACCCCCTTCACAGCTCGCCCCCACCCCCCTTCACAGCTCGCCAGGACCTCCCACCCCTTCACAGCTCGCCAGGACTTCCCACCCCCTTCACAGCTCGCCAGACTCCCACCCCCTTACAGCTCCAGGAACTCCCCACCCCCTTCACAGCTCGCCAGGACTCCCACCCCCTTTCACAGCTCCCAGGACTCCCACCCCTTCACAGCTCGCCAGGACCTCCCCACCCCCTTCACAGCTCGCCAGGACTCCCCACCCCCTTCACAGCTCGCCAGGACTCCCCACCGCCCTTCACAGCTTCGCCAGGACTCCCACCCCTTCACAGCTCGCCAGGACCTCCACCCCCTTCACAGCTCGCCACCCCACCCCCTTCACAGTCGCCAGGACCCCACCCCTTCACAGCTCGCCAGGACCCCCACCCCCTTCACACTCAGGACTCGCTCGCCAGACTCCCCACCCCCTTCACAGCTCGCCAGGACTCCCCACCCCCTTCACAGCTCGCCAGGACTTCCCCACCCCCTTCACAGCTCGCCAGGACTTCCCACCCCCTTCACAGTCCCACCCCTTCACAGCTCGCCAGGACTCCCCACCCCCTTCACAGCTCGCCAGGACTCCCACCCCCTTCCTCTTTCACACAGCTCGCCAGGACCTCCCACCCCTTTCGCCAGGACCCCCACCCCTTCACAGCTCGCCAGGACTCACCCCCCCTTCACAGCTCGCCAGGACCTCCACCCCCTTCACAAGCTCGCCAGGACTCCCCACCCCCTTCACAGCTCGCCAGGATCCCCACCCCCTTCACAGCTCGCCAGGGTCAGGACTTCCCACCCCCTTCACAGCTCGCCCAGGACTTCCCACCCCCTTCACAGCTCGCCAGGACCTCCCACCCCCTTCACAGCTCGCCAGGACTCCCACCCCCTTCACAGCTCGCCAGGACTCCCACCCCCTTCACAGCTCGCCAGGACTCCCCACACAGCTCGCCAGGACTCCCCACCCCCTTCACAGCTCGCCAGGACTCCCACCCCCTTCAGCTCGCCAGGACTTCCCACCCCCCTTCGCAGCTCGCCAGGACTCCCCACCCCTTCACACTCGCCAGGACCTCCCACCCCCTTCACAGCTCGCCAGGACTCCCCACCCCCTTCACAGCTCTCTTCACACCCCCACAGCTCGCCAGGACTCCCACCCCCTTCACAGCTCGCCAGGACTTCCCACCCCCTTCACAGCTCGCCAGGACCTCCACCCCCTTCACAGCTCGCCAGGACCTCCCACCCCCTTCACAGCTCGCCAGGACTCCCCACCCCTTCACAGCTCGCCAGGACTCGCCCAGCTCGCCAGGACTCCCCACCCCTTCACAGCTCGCCAGGACTTCCCACCCCTTCACAGCTCGCCAGAGCTCGCCAGGACTTCCCACCCCTTCACAGCTCGCCAGGACTCCCACCCCCTTCACAGCTCGCCAGGACCTCCCACCCCCTTCACAGCTCGCCAGGACTCCCACCCCCTTCACAGCTCGCCAGGACTTCCACCCCCCTTCACAGCTCGCCAGGACCTCCCCCCCTTCACAAGCTCGCCAGACTCCCCACCCCTTTCACAGCTCGCCAGGACTCCCAGCTCGCCAGGACTCCCACCCCCTTCCCTCGCCAGGACTCCCCCCCTTCACAGCTCGCCAGGACTTCCCACCCCCCCTTCACAGCTCGCCAGGACTCCCACCCCCCTTCACAGCTCGCCAGGACTCCCCACCCCCCTTCACAGCTCGCCAGGACCTCCCACCCCCCTTCACAGCTCGCCAGGACTCCCACCCCCTTCTGCAGCTCGCCAGGACTTCCCACCCCCTTCACAGCTCGCCAGGACTCCCCACCCCTTCAGCTCGCCAGGACTTCCCACCCCCTTCACAGCTCGGCCCACCCCTTCACAGCTCGCCAGGACCTCCCACCCCCTTCGCAGCTCGCCAGGACTCCCCACCCCCTTCGCTCGCCAGGACTCCCCACCCCCTTCACAGCTCGCCAGGACTCGCTCGCCAGGACCTCCCACCCCCCTTCACAGCTCGCCAGGACTCCCACCCCCTTCACAGCTCGCCAGGACTCCCACCCCCTTCACAGCTCGCCAGGACCTCCCCCCCTTCACAGCTCGCCAGGACTCCCCACCCCCGCAGCTTCCCACCCCCTTCGCAGCTCGCCAGGACTCCCCACCCCCTTCACAGCTCGCCAGGACTTCCGCGCCAGGACTTCCCACACAGCTCGCCAGGACTCCCCACCCCTTCACAGCTCGCCAGGACTTCCCACCCCCTTCACAGCTCGCCAGGAACTCCCCACCCCCTTCACAGCTCGCCAGGACTCCCACCCCCTTCACAGCTCGCCAGGACCTCCCCACCCCCTTCGCTCGCCAGGACCTCCCACCCCCTCACAGCTCGCCAGGACTCCCCACCCCCTTCACAGCTCGCCAGGACTCCCACCCACAGCTCGCCAGGACTCCCCACCCCTTCACAGCTCCCAGGACTTCCCACCCCCTTCACAGCCTCGCCAGGCTTCCCCACCCCCTTCACAGCTCGCCAGGACCTCGTCTCCCTTTCACAGCTCGCCAGGACTCCCCACCCCCTTCACAGCTCGCCAGGACCTCCCACCCCCTTCACAGCTCGCCAGGACTCCCCACCCCCTTCACAGCTCGCCAGGACTCCCCACCCCTTCACAGCTCGCAGGACCTCCCACCCCCTTCGCAGCTCGCCAGGACGCTCGCCAGGACTCCCCACCCCCTCACAGCTCGCCAGGCTCGCCAGGACTCCCCAGCTCGCCAGGACTCCCACCCCCTTCACAGCTCGCCAGGACTCCCCACCCCCTTCACAGCTCGCCAGGACCCCCACCCCTTCACAGCTCGCCAGGACTCCCCACCCCCTTCGCAGCTCCCAGCGTACCCGAGCCAAACAAGGAGGAGAACCTTCTGTTGTGGAATCGCTGTTCAAAACACACCCCGCCGCCAGACAAAATGTTCAGCGCTTTGTGTTGGCTTTGAACACCGGCTGTTCTTCGTCGACTTCAAGTTCAATCAATTTTATTTTTATTTATTTATTTTTTTTTTTTTTTTTTTTTCGTTTGAGGTGGAAGGAGGAGGAAGAAGAGGGTGGATGGATGGGTGGATGGATGGGTGGATAGACAGAAGGATGGATAGATGGATACACACACACACACACACACACACACCACCACGCACACACACACACACACGCACGCACACATACACACACACACACACACACACACACACACACACACACACACACACACACACACACACACACACATATATATATATATATATATACATATATATATATATATATATATATATATATATATATATATATATATATATATATATATATATATATATATATATATATAACCACAGTGAACTTGTCTGGAGCTAATGCACCAAAAATATTTTATACCTCTAATGTAAAAAAAAAAAAAAAAAAAAAATAAATAAATAAAAAATATAAAAGAGAGAGAGAAAAAAAACAATAAAAACACAATAAAAAAATCTAAAAAAAAAAAAAAACATATTCACCTTACATTCTTCCTCATTCGCATTTCATTAAGGCTCATTTTCCTATGCTTATAGCGTTATTTGGCGGTTTTATTATCGCTGTGGGATACCCGGGGACGCGAGCTGCGGCCTCTCGCTTGCTCGGGCTTGGCAAGTCGTGATGGGAGCTTGGTTTGGGGGTCTTTGTGTCTGTCTGTTTGTGTCTGTGTCTGTCTGTCTGTTTGTTTGTTTGTCTGTCTGTCTGTATTTTTTTTTCTCTTTCTCTCTGTCTGTTTGTCTGTCTTTCTTTCTTTCTCTCTGTCTGTCTGTCTTTCTTTCTTTCTCTTTCTCTGTCTTTCTCTTTCTCTCTGTCTGTCTCTGTCTGTCTGTCTCTCTCTCTTTCTCTCTCTCTCTCTCTCTCTCTCTCTCTCTCTCTCTCTCTCTCTCTCTCTCTCTCTCTCTCTCTCTCTCTCTCTCTCTATCTCTTTCTCATGTGTGTGTGTATATGTGTATGTGTGCCTATTATATATATATATATATATATATATATATATATATATATATATATATATATATATATATATATATATATATATATATATATATATATATATATATATATATATATATATACATATATATATATATATATATATATATATATATATATATATATATATACATATATATATATGGATGAATAAAAAGCTTCGCCAAGCTCACCTGTCTGACCGCAATGAATCAACTTCCGCTTATTCTTCAAACTGTTAATGAAAGAAATCATTCCATCACGATTATCTACCTGGCCTTCGATTTTAATCAAATTGGAGAAGGGGATTCATAGCGTGATATTTTTTTTCTTTCTTTCTTTATTGATTTTTTTTTCTTTTTTTCTTTTTTTTTCTTTTTCTTTTTTTTTATTTTTCTTTCTTTCTTTTCTTTTTTCTTTTTTTCTTTTCTTTTTCTTTTTTTTCTTTTCTTTTCTTTTTTTTTTCTTTTCACTTGTTATTTTTCTTTCTTTTTCTTCTTTTATTTTTTTTCACTTTATCTTTTCTTTTTCCTTTCCTTCTCTTTTTCTTTATTCACTTTATCTTTTTCTTTTCAATTTCTTTTCATTTATTTTCCTTTTTCCACTTTATCTTCCTCTTTTAATCGTTTCTTCTTCTCGTCACAACTGCGAACGATGTGGATAGCAAACAAGCGATTGGGAAATGGATAGTTTACGTAATAAGCAGTTGTTCGTAGTAACAAGGGATTGAATTGTGTATCTGTGTACTGAAATAGTTTGTACATAACACGCAAACGTCGATTATTACACCTACACTCCTTTGTACATGTAGGTTTTCACGCACACATACATCTATCTACATACATACATATATGCAAACACATACGTACATATATGAAAACACAAACGCACATACAGAAACGTAGAAACACACATGCCATCATATATATCTAAACACTCATATATCAAAGAAATAAACACACTCGCTCGCGCACATACACACACACAACCACACGAACACATACAAACAAACATATCAAAACACACACATACAAAACCACACAAACATATATACATCCACAAACACACACACACACACACAAAACACAAACACAACATACAACCAACACACACACACATACACACATAACCACACATACAAACACATCAAAAACACACACATACAAAACAAACACCCCCCCCACCCCTGCCCCTCCCCCCCTCACACTCACACAAACAACACACAAACCAACTCTTAAAAAAAAAAACATAAACCAATCAAAAAAAAATAAAATAAAACAGAAGCAGCTCTTAAAAAATAAATAAATAAAAAAAAAACAACAACAAGACATACACAGACAATAGACACAGACATAAACCCAACTGATATATACCCCCCCTCCCCCCCCGAAGGTTGAATCACACACTTTGAGGCGACGCAAGTGGTCTGACACTTATGTAACAAGTGTTCCGATGTAGTTGGTGTATGTATGTATATATATATAGATTTTTTTCTGTTTTTTTCCTGTTTCTACGCGTGTGTGAGAGCAGGGAGGGAGGGGAGGGAGGGGTGTAGGGGAGGGGGAGGAAGGAGGGGAGGGGGAGGGAGGGGGAGGGAGATAGGAGAGGGAGGGAGGGGAAGAGGGGGAGGGAGGGGGAAGGGAAGGGGAGAGAAGAGGGGAGGGAGGAGGAGGGGGGGAGGGAGGGAGGAGGGGAAGAGGGGAGGGGAGGAGGAGAGGAGAAGAGGGGAGGGAGGGAGGGGAAGAGGGGAGGAGAGAGAGAAAGGGAGGGAGGAGGGGAACAGGGGAGGGGCGGGAGGAGAGAGGAGGTAAGAGGGGAGGAGGGAGGAGGGGAAGAGGGAAGAGGGGAGGGGGGAGGGAGGGAAGGGAGAAGGAGGGGAGGGAGGGAGGGAAAAGAGGAAAGGAGGAAAGGATTGGAGAGAAAGAGACAAATAGAGACAACAAAACAGAAAGATAGACA
>NW_020872241.1:234425-240310 GCF_003789085.1 Penaeus vannamei
TTATTACTGATATTAATAAGCTTATTATCATCACAATTACTATTATTATGAATACTGTTTATTTTTGTTATTGTTAGTATTCCTCTCACCGTCTTTTTGAAATTTCTTATTCTTACCTAAGCTGCAAAGACATTATCAGTTATACTCAATTATGCTTTCTTATACACTGATACTATACCATATACTGGTATTTCCTTATATACTGATACTATAACCCACACAAAAAGAACTTTATTCATTCAACTTAATATTTTTTTATACACATACTATATCATATGCTGGTATTTTCTTATACATTGATACTATAACCCACACAAAAACAACATTATCTCAACTCAATTATACTTTTGTTATACATTCATATTATATCACATACTATACTACTGTATACTTCGTTAAGACAGAAGCTCGCTTGTATTGTATACAGTCCCGCTCAAAACCCTCTAGTCAAACCTGTTTCGAATTCCGCTTCGAACATCAGCTTCGTACCGCACTTTTAGCATAGGGCGAGACCGCTTCGAAGCTTCATTTGATTCAGAGACTTTGTTTTGGTTCCGTCAGTCTACTATTCGCACGATTCGAAGCTTCATTTGATTCAGAGACTTTGTTTTGGTTCCGTCGCTCTCCTATTCGCACGATTCGAAGCTTCATTTCATTCAGAGACTTTGTTCTCGCTCTCCTATTCGCACGATTCGAAGCTTCATTTCATTCAGAGACTTTGTTTTGGTTCCGTCGCTCTCCTATTCGCACGATTCGAAGCTTCATTTGATTCAGAGACTTTGTTTTGGTTCCGTCGCTCTCCTATTCGCACGATTCGAAGCTTCATTTCATTCAGAGACTTTGTTTTGGTTCCGTCGCTCTCCTATTCGCACGATTCGAAGCTTCATTTCATTCAGAGACTTTGTTTTGGTTCCGACGCTCTCCTATTCGCACGATCCGAAGCTTCATTTCATTCAGAGACTTTGTTTTGGTTCCGTCGCTCTCCTATTCGCACGATTCGAAGCTTCATTTGATTCAGAGACTTTGTTTTGGTTCCGTCGCTCTCCTATTTGCACGATTCGAAGCTTCATTTCCCTATTCGCACGATTCGAAGCTTCATTTGATTCAGAGACTTTATTTTGGTTCAGTCGCTCTCCTGACGATTGAAGCTTTCATTTTCCTATTCGCACGATTCGAAGCTTCATTTTCGATTTCAGAGACTTGTTTTTGATTCCGTCGCTCTCCTATTCGCACGATTCGAATAGGCACGATTCGATCCTTGATTAACAGACTGATCACTCTCCGAGACTTACGATGTCATTTGATTCAGCGTTCGGTTCATCTGCTCTCCTTATTCGCACGATTCGAAGCTTCATTTTCTATTTCCCTCTCTTTTTCGTTCAGCGATGTCTTTGCGTTCTATCGTATTCTGACGATCGGCTTCATTTGGTAGGACTTTATTGTTTTTGCGTCCTTGGCTTGCCTATTTCGCTCTTGATTTTTCTTAGGAAGACTTTGTTTCCCTATTACGCATTGCAGAGAAGCTTCATTTGTGATTCAGAGACTTTTGTTTTGTTGGTTCCGTCGCTCTCTCTTTTCGCATCAATCCGATTCGAAGCCTTCAGTTTGATTCCAGAGACCTTGTCGCTTTGGTTCCGTCGCTCTCCTATTCGCACGATTGGAAGCTTCATTTCGCTTCTGTTTTGTTCCGCTCGCTCTCCTATGCGCACGATTCGAATGCTTTCATTTGATTCAGAGACTTTGTTTTGGTTCCGTCGCTCTCCTATTCGCACGATTCGAAGCTTCATTTCCCTATTCGCACGATTCGAAGCTTCATTTGATTCAGAGACTTTATTTTGGTTCAGTCGCTCTCCTATTCGCACGATTGGAAGCTTCATTTCCCTATTCGCACGATTCGAAGCTTCATTTGATTCAGAGACTTTGTTTTGGTTCCGTCGCTCTCCTATTCGCACCTCGGTAACGGGGAAGGTCGACGTCGTTGTACCCACCTGGGCTCTGACCGCAAACCGAGCGGCGAATGCTGGAAATAAAGAGAAAATTAATGTTTATTCGTTTCATAATTGTTTTTATTTGTTATTGTTTTGGTGTTTGTTATTTTGATTTTTTAAAGGTGGTGTTTGAATTCTCTCTGATTCTGTGGTTTTGAAATTCGTTGTTTTTTTCGTATGTTCACTGTATTATTTTTTTGTGTTATTGTTATTTTTCTGGTAATGATAGTAACGATGATAATAGCATTAGTAAAATAAATAATAATGGTTATAGCAATGAGATTATAGTAATAATAGTAAGTCGATTATAATTTATTTAATAACAATAATTAACAAATTATACTTAGTATTGGAATAACACATTATATAATTTGATAATAACAATAATAATGATGTCTAACCTAATAATATATGATATAATAATGATGATTGAACAATACATTAATGATAATGATAATGATGATAATATTGATGATAATAATGGTAATAATAATAATGATAATAGTAACAATAATGATGACAAGAATGATGATGATAGAAATAACAATAATGATAACGATGATGATAGAAATAACAATAATGATAATGATGATGATATTAATGACAGTAATAAATATCATTATAGTAATGATGACGATAAAGGTAATGGAAATGATAAGAGAAATGATAACAATAATGATAATCATAATAACGAATATCATTATTATTAGCCGTATTTTTGGTATTGTAAAAAAAATTATAATAACAATGACAACAACAATGATAATTATGATGACAAAGTAACAACGATGATTATAACGATAACAATGGTGATAATAATAATTCATAATAATGATGGTAATGATATTGATAATTATAATAACAACGAAAATATCACTGATGGTCATAATAACAGTCAAAATAATAATGATAGTAATAATAATAATGATAATCATAATGATGATAATAATGAAAAGAACAAAAAAAACTGTTGTTAATTGTTATAAAATAATCATTGTATATATAATATTTATTTATTAGTTGATTTTATTATTACCTTTATATCATAATTATTACTGTATCATCTATTTTTATTTTTCATTTATATCGTCATTATTACTTATTAACATTGTATATTAATGTATCATTATTTATTGCTTTACCATAATTATTCATTTGTTACATAACATCATTATTTTCATTATTAATTTTTATCTATCATTATTATTTTTATTATTATTATTATTATTATTAATTGATTATTATCATTATTATTATTATTACTATCAATTAGTTATGCTATTATTATCATTATATTTAGTATTATTATTATATATTATTCAATTATTATATTATTATATGTTATTCATTATTAATTATTATTATATCATTGTATTATTATTATTATATATTATATTAATATTATTATTATATTATTATTATTATTATTTATTATTATTATTATTATTATTATAACATTATCATTATTTATTCATTTTAGTATTTTTCATTATCATTATCCATTATTTTTAATTATTAGTAGTTATATCTAATTCAATTTGTCGTATATTTATTATATTATTATTATTATTATTATTATATTATTTATCATTATTATTGTTATACCATCATTATCATTATCATCAAATTATCACTTATAATCATTCTCATATCATTCTTTACCATTTGTTATTATTCCTATTATCTATATTAGCACTATTATTAGTTTTATTATCACTGTCACTACTATTATTATCATCATTGTTATTGTCATTGCTGGTATTAATATGGTCAGTATTATTATTTTGTTATTATCATTATTAATCTATATTATTATTTATTATTATTATCACATCCATCATCATTCCATCGTTAATAATATTATTACTATTATCATTACTTGCTTGTTATTGTTATTTATTTTTATGATTACTACTTATTATTATTGTTACATTATATCATAATTATTATTATCATTAATATTGTTATCATTTTCACTATTATCATCAATATTATCATTATTGTCGTTATCATCCTTGATGTTATTTTTATCATTATTATTATTGTTATTGCCATTATAACAATGATAATTATAATAATAACAGTTATCGTGATTATATTATCATTATCATAATTAATATTATTATTATTATCACTACTATTACTTTTATCATTACGACTACAACTATTATTATTTTTTCTTTGTTTACACTGTCAGCATCATTCCTATGATATAATAATGCTATTAGCACCATCATTATAATCAATGTTATTAGGATTATTGTCATATTTTGTAATCATCATAATTATTAACGTTATCGTTATTATCATAATTGCTATATCAGAATGGTTTATTATTATCAATATCATTATCACTATTACAATTATAATTACTATCAAATTTTTTTTAAATATTACTATCAAGTAGAATCTTTTATTTTGTTTATATTTTTTCTCTCTTTTTCTTTTAGAATTCTCTGTTGTTGTTGTTCTTTTGTTATATTGTTTCTTTCCATATCTTCTTGAATTCTCTGTCTCTATATGTTAATTTTTTTTCTTTGTCTTTTTTTTTCTTTTGCTTTTCTTTTCTTTTCTTTTTATTTATTTATCTATTTACTTTTTTTTTTTTTTTTTTTTTTTTTTTTTGGTTTGTATGTTTTTATTTTTCTGTTTCGCTCTTTCGCGCACAGTCAGCGGTGTAGAGAGAGCGCTGAGAATCACAACACTAAATAGATTATAATTTATTGTTAATCAATAAGGTTGTGATGATTATTATGATGATGATGATAGCGCTAACGATGCTGTTGATCCTGGTTATAATGTTTATGGTAATGATGATGATAACGATGATGATGAAGAGGATAATAAACAATAACAATGACAACATAGTAATGATAATGATGATAATGAAAATGATAACAATAATGACGACAATGACAATAATAATGATAATAATAATAAAGATAATGAAAATAATAAATTGTTAACTGATACAAAATGATCAATAATAACAATAGTAATACTACTACCCAATAATATAACGATATGACAATAATAAAAATTAAAATACCAATGACATCACAGACAGCGCATACCTCCGCCACGGCAACAGAGTCACATACAATAAAATACATTCACCCTTGAAAAAATACATCAAAATCACAACCTCTTTCTCAAGTACAGCGGC
The DNA here is from genome assembly GCF_003789085.1 of Penaeus vannamei. Lineage (NCBI taxonomy): Eukaryota > Metazoa > Arthropoda > Malacostraca > Decapoda > Penaeidae > Penaeus > Penaeus vannamei. The sequence continues at coordinate 239,580 of NW_020872241.1, forward strand.
GGCGTCCGTGTCTCCCCGTCTCGCAGCGCTAATAAACCTTATATCTAAATAAAACAAATGATAATAATAATAATAGATAAATAGATAAATAAATAAAGTAATTAATCTTAAAGAAATGATAATAATGATATTGATAATGATAATAATAATGATAATAATATATAATAATAATAATAATAATAATAATAATATAATAATGATAATAATAATAATAATAAAATAATAATAATAACAAATAACAATAAATAATAATTAATATAATAATAATAATAATAATAATAATAATAATAATAATAATGATAATAATAATGATAATAATAATACTAATAATAGTAATAGTAATAATGATAATATAATATGATAGTGATGAATAATAACAATAATAATAATAATGATAATAATAATAATGATAATAATAATAATAATAATAATAATAATATGGATCCGATGTATATTCCTGATTGCCACAAAAATTCAATAACATTTAAGTTGGGCTAAGATAATCTGACAAAAAATCCTGTTTATAATTTTTTTGAGATATTCATCTAACTGGCAAACTAACTAAGCGCTATAAAAAAATAACCTCCTTGGTAAAAATTATAACAGTGATAATAATGATAATGATAAAGTAGTGATGATAATAATAATGATAATAATGATAATTATAGCAACAATAGAAATGATAAGGATAACATCAACAATGATGATAATTGTACTAATAATAACAATAA
>NW_020872242.1:33691-36191 GCF_003789085.1 Penaeus vannamei
CTTCTTCTTTTTCTTCTACTACTTCTTCCTTTTCTTTTTCTTTGCCTTCTTCTCCTTTTTCTTTATTCTTCTCTTTTTTTCTTTTTTTTTTTTTTGCCTTCTCTTTTCTTCTTTTTTCTTATTATTTTCCTTCCTCTTCTCTTCTTTTATCTCCTTCTCAAATTTCTTCTTCCTCTTTTTTCTCTCTCTTTTATTTCTTTCTTCTTCTGATTATCATCTTTATGATTAGTATTTGTTATCTTTATTATTTTGTATCCTCATTTCATTGTTATAATAATCATTATTATTGTTGTCTTTGTTATTATCAATAATCATGATAATGATAGTAGTAGTATTACTATTATTATTATCATTGTGAATATTATCACTATCATCATCGTCATCTTCAACACCATAATCACCCTAAATATTATTATCATTATCATTATCATTATCATTGTTGTTGTTGCTGTTATCATTTTTAATACTATCATTATCATTACTATTATTATCATCATTATCATAATCATCATCATCATTATCATTATTATCATCATTATCATCATCATTATTATAATAATTGTTATTATCCTCATTGTTATCACTACGGTTTTGTTATTGCTTTGCGAATTATCACTATTATCATGGTTATCGTTATCATGATAATTATCAAACCTATTATCATTATTATTATTATAGTTTTCATTATTAGTAGTAGTATTGTTATTATCATTATTCATTATATATTGTCATCATCATCATATCATCATCATCTATCATCATCATTCATCATCATCATCATCATATTATTATTATCATTATTATTATTATTATTGATGATTGATTGATTATTGATTATTATCATATTATTAATTATTATTATTATTATTTATTATTATTATTATCATTATTTATTATTTATATTATTTATTATATATTATTATTTTTATTATTATTATTATTGTTATTATTATTATTATTATCATTATTTTTATTATCATTATTATCATTATCATTATTGTTACTATTATTATCATTAATATCATTATCATCATGATGTTCATTATTATCTTTATTGTGATTATTAATGCTATTGCAATCATTATCATGAACAATTGCCATTATCAATCTATCATTATCATTATCATTCTTATCATCCCTACCACTATTATTATCAATATTTCTACCATTACTTCTTATCATTACTGTCAATATCACTATCATGATTATCAATATCACTTATATTATTTTCATCATTATTATTGTTGTTATTATCATTGTCATTACTTATTATGTCATATATCATCATATCATTGTTCTTTATTGATCACCTATCATTATCATTTTCCAGTGTAAAGTCTCATTTCATTATTATCATTATATTACTTTTTTGTTGCTATCATTGCTATTGCTATTGCTATTTTCAGTATCATAACTATTAGCATTAGTATCATTATTACCATTATCATTATTATTGTTGTTATTATTATTATAATTATCATCATAATTATTATCATTGTTATCAATATCCTGACTTTTTCATTATCCTCATTATCATCATCATCTTTATCATTTTCATTTTCATTATTATTATCCTTTTATTATTACTTTCGTTCATTATTGTCGTGTCGTTTGTTATTTCTTCATTATCATCCACTGTTATAATTCCTTTTTATTACTACTATTATTCATTATTGTAATTACTATTATCAACATCATTATCATTTAATATTATCATTTATCATTATCATCATTATTATGCATCATATTAATTATTATTATTATTATTTATTATTATTATTATTATTATTATTGTTGGCTTGATATATCATCATTATCATCATCATCATTATTTATTATATTACTACTATCATTCATAATTACCATTGTTATTATTATTATTATTATTATCATTATTATCATTATCATCATCATTATTGTTATCATTATTATTATCACTATTATCATTGTTACTATTACTTTTGCTATTATTATTATTTTCAAAATTATTATCATCATTATTATAATCACCATTATAATTATCATCATTATCATTATCATTATTATTTTCATTATTTGATATTACATTTATGATCATATGATTTACATTTGTTTGGATATTTTCAAATTTTTCCTATCATTATCATTATTATTGTTATTATCATTATTAGTTTTATGATTTGTATTGTCATTTGTTTTATTTATTATTAATTATTAATATTATTAATATTATTATTATTAATCAATTCCATTATCATCATCATTATCATTATTATCATTCATCATTATTATCATCATCATTATTTTCATAATTATCATTATTACTATCATTATCATTATTGATATTATCATTATAATTATTATGCATATTATTATAGTAATGGTATTGATGATACTAATGATAATAACGATAATTAGAATAGTAATAATGATAATCATAATAGTAAAAATGTTAAAAGTAACAATAATAACGATAATAATAATGATCATGATAATAATGATAACAGTAATCTTGATATGA
>NW_020872242.1:53691-56620 GCF_003789085.1 Penaeus vannamei
CCTGCTCTCCTCTCTTCGTCTCCGTCTTCCTCTCCTCATCTCTCTCTCTCTCTCTCTCTCTCTCCTCTCTCTCTCTCTCTCTCTCGTCTCTCTTCTCTCTCTCTCTCTCTTCTCTCTCTCTCTCTCTCTCTCTCTCTCATCTTCTATCTACTATCTCTCTTCCCTACTTTTGTCTCTATGTCTGTTCACACATCTCACGAAACCACGTCATTTTCACTCTTTCTTCTCTCTCTCTCTCTCTCAGTCCTCTCTCTCTCTCCTCCTCTCTCTCTCTCTCTCTCTCTCTCTCTCTCTCTTATCTCGTCATCCTGTCTCTCGTCTCTCCTCTCTCTCCGATCTCTCCTCTCGGGGCGGGCAGACAAAATAGGAGAGTGAGATAATAAAGGGGGTAATAATGAAAAGAGAGACGATGAGAGAGATGAGGTACGAAGAATAATGTGATAAGAGGGGGAGGGAATGAGAGAGTAGGAGTGACTGAGAGAGAGAGAGAGAGAGAGAGAGAGAAGAAGAAGAAGAAGAAGAAGAAAATAGAAACAGGAGGAAAAGGGTGAAACAAAAGGAACAAACAAAGGACGACGGGCGGCTTTTGTTTTGGGCGTTATAGGTATACGAACATCCAGTGGATATTTTATGGGTTTGAGTTCAGTCTTGGTATTCCTACTACCCTCTCTTTCTTCTCCTCTTCTTTCTCTTCTCTCTCTCTCCTTTCTCTCTCCTCTGTCCTCTGTCTCTCTCTCTCTGCTCTCCGTTTCTGCTCTCTCGTTCAGCTCTCATCTCTCTCTCTTCCTCTCTCTCTTCCGTCCTTCCTTCACTCCTCTCTCTCTCTTTCTAACTCTCTCTCTCATTCTCTCCATGTCCATCGTTCTCTCCTCCGCATTCTACCGCTCCGGCTCTCTCTCTCTCTCTCTCTCTCTATCTCTCTCTCTGCTCTTACACGCCGTCGTCCCTCTCCCGTGCTCTTTCTCTCGGTCAGAACTTGATCTTCTCCGCTCTCCCTCCTCCTCCTCGCCTCTCGTCTCTCGTCTTATCTCTCCTGCCTCTTTCTCTCCTCTCTCTCGCTGTTTCTCCTGTGTCTCTTCTCTTGTCTCTCTGCTCTCGTTTCTTCTCCGTTCCGTTGCTCTCTTCTCCTCTCGTCTCTCACTCCGTCCGTGTGTCCCTCCCTCTCAGTCTGTCCCTCTCCGTCCACGTCGTCTCCCGTCTCTTCTGTCTCTGCTCTCTCGACTCTTCTTCCTCCTCCATGCGTCCTCTCTATCTATCCTGCTGCTCTGCCTGTCTCTCTCTGTCTGTCTCCTCTCTCTCTCTCGCCCCTCTCTCTTTCTTTTCCTCTCGTTCGCTCCATCCGCCTCCTCCTTCCTCCTCGTGCTCATCCTCGTCGCTCGCCTCTCCGTCTCCATCGATCTCTTTCTTCTTTCTCTCTCTGCCCTCTCTTCTCTCATCCTTCTTCGCTAGGTCCCCCCTCACCCCCGCCGGACGCCTACTTCTGTGTCTCTCTCGTCGGTCTCTCTCATCTTCTTCTCGCTCTCTCTCTCCTCTCCTCCCTCTCTTCTCTCCTCTCTCTCTCTCTCCCTCTCTCTCGGTCTCTTCTCTCTCTTCTCTCCTGCTCCTCCTCTCTCTTCGTCTCTCTCTGCCCCAGCCGCTCTCGTCGTCTCCTCTCCTCTTTCTCTCTCTCCTGCTCTCTCGATCTCTTCTCTCTTCTCGTCTTCTCTCTCTCGTCTTTCTCTCTCTCATCCTCTCTTCCTCTCTTCTCTTTCTCATCTCTCTCCTCTCTTTCCTGCTCTCTGTCTGTCTGTCTCTGCCTCTGGCCTGTCTAATCTCTGTCTGTACTCTCTCTCTCTCTCTCGCTTCCCGTTCCCCGGCTTCCTTTTTCCTTTCTTTTTCTTTTCCCTCGCTCCCTCTCTCTCTACATCCTCTCTTGCGCTCCCCCCTCTTTTCTCTCTCTCTCTCTCTTCTCTCTTCCGTTCTCTCCCGTCTCTCTGCTCATCTCTCATCTCTCGAGATCTTCTCATCTTCATTCTCGTCTCTCTCTCTCTCTCTCTGCTCTCTCTCTCTCTCTCTTCTCTCTCTCCCTTTCTCTTTCTGGTGTGCTGCGCCATGCTAAGAACTAGACGCGCGTGTTTGTCCCTCTTACCCTTATTCTCCTCTCCTTCCAACCACGTCTGTCTTACCACTTTAATTCTCCTCCCTCTTGCTTTATGTCTCTTTCTGCTTCTAAAAGGTCTTCATTATCCTCGTCCATTGCAGATATTAAGGGCGCAGGAAATTGAAAGTTCTGTAAAAGATATAGAGAGTGTCTCCTGACCTACAATATTTGTTCAGTTCTTTGTCCTTCATTAACATCAGTTCTTCTTTTTGTTCTGTATTAACAGTCTGTTGTTCTTTTTTTTCCTTTCGTTATTTTTGGATATTTGAAAACATGTGCATCTTCTCTTGTCAATGTATGATAGCTACGTAGATAGATAGATAGATAGATATAGTAGAGAGGGGGGGGGGGGAGAGAAAGAGAAAGAAGAAGGAAAAGAAAGAGAAAGAGAGAGAGAGGGGGAGGGAGAAGAGAAAGAGAATGAGGAAGAGAGAGAGAGAGAGAGAAAGAAGAGGAGCGATGAGAGAAAAAAGAGAGATGAGGGGGAGAGAGAGAGGGGAGGGAGAGAGCGGAAAAGAGGAGAGAGAGAGGAGAAGAAGGGAGAAACGAAAAGAAAGACCATAAACTCCCTCCCCTCCATGTATTTTCTCTTCCCTACTTATTCATTCAACTCCCATTGAATTCCTCTTTCTTCTTTTATTCTTTTTCCTTTCTTTTCTTTTTTTTCTTATTTTTTTTTTCTTTTGCTCTCCGCAGCTCTTTCGCGCAAGCCGGCAATCCTGATGGGAAAAATAAATCCCGTTAAGGTCCAATTTTACTATCTACGAGTGGTAACATTGCCTTCGACCT
>NW_020872242.1:57265-59765 GCF_003789085.1 Penaeus vannamei
TTTCTGCAACAATCTTTTCTTTGAGAATGATGCAGTTCTTTCTTTTTCTTTTTTTATAATTTTCTATTTCGTTTCATCATAACAAAAAAACAAAAAAGCAAAAAAAATCATGTTCTCCGAGCTAGTGTGTACCACCCCCCCTATTCTAGTCCTTACCCCTCCCCTTAGTCCCCCTACCCCTACCTCACCCCTTACCCCCTTTACCCTCACACACCGCCCCTCCCCTTAGCCCCTCACCCCCCCCCCAGCTACTTTTTACTCCCCGATCCCCTCAGCCTCTAAAAATCTCGTTCTTTTTAGACCTAGTCAAGCGTTAAGGCGAGCTAGGGGGGAGGGGGTAAGGGTTGGAGGAGAAGGGTAGGGAAGGGAGGGGAGTGGGGGAGGGAGAGAGATTTCTTAGCCCTTGAACGAGTCCCTAAAAGCCCTTAAAACTAGTTTTTTTCCCTCTTTTTTTAGGTTATATAACTTTCCCTCTATTTTTCCCCTCTTGTCAACTTTTCCTCGACTCTTTCATTCCATTTATAACCTCACTTCACCTTACCCTCCTCCCCCTCCACCTCCCCCTCCCTCCTCGTCTCTCTTCCCTTCACTCCTCTTTCCCTCTTCTTATTCTTTTCTTTCCCCCTCTCCCCTTTCTTTCCTCCCTTTATCTCCCACTTTCTTTCCCTCCCTTTTATCTCCCTCTTTCTGTCTCTCCTCCTTTTCTCTTCCTAATTTCCCTTTCCCTCATCTCCCACTTTCTTCACCTCACCCATTTTCTCTCATTTCTTTCCCTCCCCCTATCTCCCTCTTCTTTCCCTCCCCCAGTTTCTCTCATTTCTTTCCCTCCCTTCTATCTCTCTTTCTTTCCCTCCCTTACCCTTCCTCTTACTTTCCCTGTCATTTTCTCTCATTTCTTTCCCCCCCTTTTCTCCCTCTTTTTCCCTCCCTCTTTTCTCTCATTTTCTTTCCATCCCCCTATCTCCCCTTTCTTTTCCCTCCCCTTTTCCCTCCTTTCTTCCCTTCCCCCTCTTCTCTTCTCTTCTTCCCTGTTATCATATTTCTCCCTCACTTCTCCCATACTCCTTTCCTTCCCTACTTCATAATATCCGTCACTCTCCTCCCTCTTTTCACTTATTCTCCATAATTCTTCTCTCTTTTCCTTCCTCTCAATCCCTATTTCCCTACTTTCTTCTCTTCTCTCTTGCCCTCCCTTCGTTTCTTCTCTCTATTTCATTTCCCCTCCTTTCTTCCCTCTCCCCTCTCATCCCTCTCCTACTCTTTCCCCTTTTTCTTCCTTTAATCTTCTTTTCTCTCTCTCCTTCTTTCTTCTCTCTCTGCCCTCTCTTCCTCTCCTCCTCCCTCTCTCCCTTTCTTCCCTCTCTCCCTCTCTTCCCTTCCTCCTCCTCTCTCCCTCTCTTCCCTCTTCCCTCTCCCTCTCTCCCTCTCTTCCCTCTCTCCTTTCTTCTACCGTCTCTCCCTTCTCTTATCATTCCTCCTCCTTTCTCCCCTTCTTTCTTTCCTCTCTCCGCTTCTTTCTTCCCCCTCTCCCTCTCTTCCCTCTCCTCTCCTCCTTTCTCCCTTCCTTTTTCCTCTCTTCCTTCTTCTCTTCTCTCTTCCCTCTCCTCCTCCTCTTTCTCCCCTCTCTTCCCTCTTCTCCCTCTCCCTCTCTCCCCTTCCTTCTTCCCTCTCCTCTCCTCCTCCTCTTTCTCCCCTCTCTTCCCTCTCCTCTCTCCCTCTCCCCCTTCCTCTTCCCTCTCCTCTCCTCCTCCTCTTTCTCCCCTCTCTTCCCTCTTCTCCCTCTCCCTCTCTCCTTCCTTCTTCCCTCTCCTCTCCTCCTCCTCCTCTCTCCTTCACTCCCCTCATCCGTCAATGCACATTAGCGACCGGAAGTAGACATTAGCAAGACTTCCGTTCCAGTGAGATCATTGCAATCTCATTTCCGGGTTAATGAACATTTGTTTGTTTGTTTGCTGTTTCCTCGGTGCGCCTGCTTTGTCGGGTTTGCGTATTGCTTTATTATATTTGCTTTGTTTATTGATTGTTTGTTTGTTTTTATATTGTAGTGTAGTGTTTGTAAGGATGGTTTTGTATTTATGAAGTGTGGGATCGTGTGTTCGTGTCTATCTGTTTGTCTTTATTTTATTTATTCGTCTATCTTGTTGTAACTATATATATATATATATATATATATATATATATATATATATATATATATATATATATATTCTTTATCATTTATTATTTCTGATTTTTCTCCGAACTTCTCTCTCTCTCTCTCTCTCTCTCTCTCTCTCTCTCTCTCCTCTCTCTCTCTCTCTCTCTCTCTCTCTCTCTCTCTCTCTCTCTCTCTCTCTCTCTCTCTCTCTCTCTCTCTCTCTCTCTCTCTCTCTCTCTCTCTCTCTCTCTGTCTCTCTGTCTCTCTCTGTCTTCTGTGCTCTCTTCTCTCTCTCTCTCTCTCTCTCTCTCTCTCTCTCTCTCTCTCCTCTCTCTCTCTCTCTCTCTCTCTCTCTCTCTCTCT
>NW_020872242.1:67265-74765 GCF_003789085.1 Penaeus vannamei
GTGGTGTGTTGTGTGTGTGTGTGTGTGTGTGTGTGTGTGTGTTGTGTTGTGTGTGGTGGTGTGTGTGTGTGATGTGTGTGTGTTGCGCGCGGCGCGCAGTGTGTGTGTGAAGTGTGTATATGTGTAATGGGAATGTGTACGTATGCGTGTGTGCTTAAGTGTATGTGTTTATCAGCCATACCCTGTTAGCCTACATGTGCCAAGCGCTTTCGTAGTGCATCGCCGTGTGCGTGGTCGCCCTCAGGATTCCTTGCCTTCCTTCCTCCTTTTGCCCTCCTCCCTCCTTCTCCTTCCCGACCTCCTCCTTCGCAGGACTCCTCCTCCCCTCCAATACCCTCTTCCTTTGAACTCCTCCTCCTCCTCCTCCTTCGGCCCCACCTCCAACCTCCTTCCCCTTCGGCCCCTCCCCTCCTACCCTCGCTTATTGCCCCCGTCTGTATATGTGCTCCTCAACCTCCACCAACCTGCCTCTCCTCCTCCTCCTTTTGCCCTCTAAAACCACCTCCACCAACCCCTCCTCCACCACCCTCCTCCCTCCACCAACCTCCTCCTCCTCCACCAACCTCCTCTTAGGTCCCTCCACCAACCTCCTCCTCCTCACAACCAACCACCACCTCCACCACCAACCCCTCTTCCCCTCACACCTCCCCCTACCACCCACCATCCTCCTCCTCCATCCTCGGCCTCCTAGAGAAACGGCCAATCAGGAATTCCTCTCCTCCCACCACACACCCCCTCTTCTCCTCCATCTCCACAATCCTCCCTTCTCCCCCTCCTCCAACCCCTCCCCTCCTCCACCCTCCCCCTCCACCTACCAACCCCCGCCACCTCCCTCCTTCCCCTCCTCCCTCTTCCTTCTCCCTCTAGAGGAACGGCCCATCAAGGCAATCCCTCCTTCCTTTCGCCACCAACCACCTCCCCCTCCCCTCCTTTCCCCTCCCTCCACCCCACCACCCTCCTCCACCTCCCCCTCCTCCTCCTTGGCCTCCCAACCAACCCCTACCTCCCTCCACCCCTCCACCCTCCACCAACCCCTTCCCTCCTCCTCCTCTAACATCTCACTCCTTCTCCAGCCTCCTAGAGGAACGGCCAATCAGGAAATCCCTCTCCACCACCAACACACCCCCCCCTCCACCCTTCCACCTCCACCAACCACCTCCACTCACCAACGACTTCCCCTGCCTTGGCCCTCCTCCTCGCACCTCCAAGAACCCCTCTCCCCTCCCCTCCTCGCCTCCACCCTCCTCCTCCACCAACCCCTCCCTCCACCAACCCCCTCCCTCCACGGCCCAATCAGGAAATCCTCTCCTCCTATCGCCCACCAACCACCTCCAACCACCTCTCCCTCCTCCTCACTTCTCCCCCTCCTCCACCACCCAACCTCCACCCTCGCACCAACCCCTCCTCACTCCTCCTCCTCCTTCTCCGGCTCCTAGAGGAAAACCGGGCCAATCAGGAAATCCCTCCATCATTCGCGCCCACCAACGACACTCCAGCCACCCCCTCCCCCTCCAACCAACCACCCTTCCTCCTCCACACCACCTCCACCCCCCAACCTCCTCCAACCCCCTCTCACCAACCCCTCTCCACCCTCCCCCTCATCACCAACCCACTCCCTCCACGGCCAATCAGAATCCCTCCTCCTTTCGCCACCAACCACCTCAACCACGCTCCCCCTCCTCCTCACTTCTCCCCACTTCATAGTTCTCTCACCCCACCCTCCACCCTCCACCAAACCCCTCCTCCTCCTCTCCTCCTCCCTCCACGGCCTCCTAGAGGAACGGCCCAATCAGAATCCCCCGGCTCTTCGGGGCCACCAACCACCTCCACCAAGCAACCCCCTCCCCTCCACCAAACCACCCTCCTCTCCCACCACCCTCCTCCAACCCTCCAACCTCCTCCAACCCTTCACACCAACCCCCCTCTCACCCCCTCCCACCCCCAACCAAACCCCTCCCTCCACGGGCCAATCAAGGAAATCCCTCCTCCTCGCCACCAACCACACTTCTCCTCCTCCTTCCACCAAACCCCTCCCTCCTCTCCCTCCAACCCTCCTCCCTCCACCAACCCCCTCCTCCCTCCACGGTCCAATCAGGAAACCCTACCTCCTTCGCCACCACCCCTCCTCTCTCTCCCCACAACCCCTCCACCTCCACCCTCCCCCCTCCACAAACCCGTCCCTCTCCACCACCCTCCTGCCCTCCAACGGGCCAATCAGGAAACTCCCCTCCTCTTCGACACATTTTCCGAATAACCTTAAATAACAAGCCATCATCAATTACGTAATCAGGGTCGGCGGTTTCCAGTTGGGCGTTGTTGTCCCGGGAAGTATTTTCTGTCCGGATTCCTTGGGGGCGTTTTCGGCCGGCGGGGAGGAAGGCGGGGCAAGAAGAGGAGGGGAGGAGAGGAGGAGAGAAGGAGAAAAGGAGGAGAGAAAGGAGGGAGAGAGGAGGAGGAGGAGGAGAAAGAGGAGGAGGGAGAGAGGAGAAGGAGGAGAGGAAGGAGGAGAGGGGAGATGGATGAGAGGAAAGGAGGGAGAAAGAGGAGGAAGAGAAGAAGGAGGAAGAAAGGGGATGGGGGAGAAAGGTTGTGAGAGGGGAGGAAGGCGGGGCAGAGAAGAGGAGGGAGAAGAGAAGGAGAAGAAAGATAAAGGTGTGGTGAGAGGGTGGAAAGGAGGAGAGAAAGGAGGGAGAGAGAGAAGGAGAAGAAAATGGTGTATAAGAGGGGAGTAAAGACGGGGCAACAGAGGAAGGCGGGGCAGAGGGAGGGAAGGAAAGAGGGAGAGAGGAGAAGGAGGGAGAGGAGGAGATGGGGGAGATGATGAGAGAAGGAGAGGAGGGGAGAGAAGGAAGGAGAAAGGAGGGAGACGGGGGAGAATGGAGGAGTTGAAAAGGGGTATGAGGAGGGTGAAAAGGCGGGCAGAGAGGAAGGAGGGAGAATAAGAGGAGAGGGTGGGGAAAAGGGAGGGGCATGGAGTGGGGGGGCGGGGGGGGTTTGGGGAGGGGGGAGGAAGAGACAGGTGTATGAAGTGGAGGAGAAATCATACTACTAGCGCAGGCGTAGGAAGTCGCTGCGGGGCCCAGCTAGAGAGGAGCGGTACGGCTGACCTGCACGCGAGGGGGCACTGCACTCAAGCGTCCACTCCTCGCGATGGAGGACGCAGACAGTGCACGTCGCCGATGGCAGGGACGCGAAAGGCGGGGAGACGACGATAAGGAAGGCAGGTGCGAGATGAGAGAACACTCGAGGGAGATGGAGATAAGAATATACGGAGGACTGGGTAGAAAAATGCGTCTGGGCACCTAAGCAGCGTGATACAGATGGAAGACATAGACGCGAACGACGACGAACAAGAAAGCACTCGTCGTCGTTACGTAACGGCGGCGATTATAATCACTCACTCATCGTGAGCCTGCCTCACGTGCTATGTCTATTCATGAGTCGCATGAGTTATAATTCCCGCGAGCCTGGCGTATGGAATATCCAAAACGGGGATTCACTCGACCCGTAGAGAAAGAGTGTTCAGGAGGGAATAGGGAGAGGAGAAAGGTGTAATGACCATCGGGATATGACTTATGTCGGCGACGGAATGAGGTAGTATACTTTGTATCGGTGCGGACGAAAAGGTCGGGGCGCAGAAGGTATGAGCAGGAAGGCGAATTTGGAGAGAGATGACAGTATTGAGGTAATATAGCCAAGGTGAGTGATATGAAGGAGGGGAGAACAGGGGGGAGAGAAAGACTATGACTGAGAAGGGACAGAATTGAAGAGTGGACATGTGAGTTGCCCAAGAGAGAGCGATAGTGTGAGTTAGTTAATGAGTGAATTGATGATGACACGCGGTGTTGAGGAGGTGGTTTGTACTGTAAGTTGTGTGTAGGAGTGGGGCATGAGAGAGGAGAGAGAGGAAGGAAGGAAGGAGGTAGAAGGGGAGAGGAAGAGAGGAAGAGAGAGGAAGGATGAGGGGGGAAGAAAAGGGGGGGCAGAGAAGAAGGAGGGAGAAGAGAGAGAGAGAGGAGGAGGGGAGGAGAAGGAGATAAGAAAGGTTATGAGGAGAGGGGGGAGGGAGGAAGAGAAGAGAGGTGAGAGTGAGAGGGGAGAGGAGGAGGAGAAGGAGGGAGAGGAGGAGGGTGTGAGGAGGAGGAGGGGAGAGGGAGGGAGGAGGGGAGAGGAAAAAAGGAGAGTTAGATGAAGAAGAAGAGAAGTAGGGGGGGAGCAAGGAGGGAGGAGAGATGAGGAGGAGAGAGGAAGGAGGGAGACAAGAGAGGAGGTGGAGAGAGGAGGGAGAGAAGAGAAGAAGAGAGAGAGAAGGGAGAAATGGGTAGAGGAAGGAAGAGGAGGGAAAGGAGGGGGAGAGAAAAAGAGAAAAAAAGGGAGGGGAGCGGAAGGAGGAGAATGTCGAGAGCGAGAGAAAAGAGGGGAGAAAAAGGAGAGGAAGAGAAGAAGAGAAGGAGAGAGAAGAGAGATAAAAGGAAAGAGAGGAGGAGAGAGAGAAGGAAAAGAAAGGAAGAGAAAGAGAGTAAGAGAGAGTGAGGAGAAGAGAAGAGAAAGGAGAGAGAGGAGAAGGAAGGATAGAGTAAGAGAGAGTGGGGGGGAGAAGAGGGAAGAGAGAGAGAGAGGAATAAGAGAAAGGGAGAATAGGAAGAGAAGAGGAGAAAGGGAAAAAAGAGGATAAAGGGAGATATAGAGATGGAAGGAGAGATGAGGGGAGAGAGAGGAAAGGAGAGAGAGAGAAAAGGAGGTAAGATGAGAAAGAGAGGGGAGGAGGAGAGGAGAGGACAAGAGAGAGGTATGTGGTATGGGAATAGAGAGAGAGAGGCGAAGAGAAGAGGAAGGAATGAGGAAGAAGAAGGAGAGAAGATAGGGAAAGGGAAGAGGAGAAAGGAAATGATATGGGAAAGAGAAGAGGGAAAGGAAGAAAGAAAGAGAGGGAGAGGAGATATAAGAAAGAAAAAGCGCAGAGGGAGCGAGAGAAGTAGAGGACGAGAGCGAGAAGAAGAAAGAGAGAGAGAGGCAGATGTATGAGAGAAAGAAGAAGGTTAGTGAAGAGTATGTGAAAAAATGAAAATCTATCCTATCGATTTACCAGTCTAGAGGATGAGAACGAAGAGAGAGGAGATGCAGAAGAAGACGTACGCAGTGATGCAGTAAACGTAAGTAGAGACGATAGGACGGATAGGGGGGAGGGTCAGGCCATAGTGGAGGACGAGTGGAGACTGGGGAGAAGGACACACAGGGAGGGAGAGTATCCCGCGACAGATGGCAAATGAGTGGAGGAGAGGTGTAAAGTGATTGCGCTAAATTGTATTGTGAAGATGGTCGCAGGGGAGGAAGGGAGGAAGGATATGAAGGAGGGAAGGAAAGGAGAGGAGAGTATGACAAGAGAAACTAAGTAGATTCGAGAGTATGGTAATGAGAGAGAAAGCAAACAAAGCTAACGAGAGCCAAACAAAGCAACGACAGCACAAGAGAAGAGAAGGGAGAGAGAGAGGAGAAACAGAGCAAGCACACGCACAGAGCAAGCACAGAGCAGCAGCACACGAGAGAGAGAGAAGAGAGAGAGAGAGAGAGAGAGAAGGAGATAAGAGGAGAGAGAGAGAGAGAGAGAGTAAGAGAGGAGGAGAAAGAGAGAGGAGGGGGTGAGAAGAGAGAGAGAGACGTCGAACAGACACAGACGAGCACAAAGGCACAACGGAGGCGCACATGAGGAATGAGAGAAGAGAGAGAAAGAGAAGGAGGGTAGAAGAGAGAGGGGGAGGAGGAAGAATAAGAGACCAGGAGAGAGAGGGGCGAGAATGCATGAGTACAGAGGAGGGGAAGAGAAAACTTACAACCCAACACCACACAGACGAGAGACGGAACTAAGACGAACGACGAGCGCGAGTAAGAAGAAGAAAGACAAAAAGAGAATGGAAAAACGACAAACATCATCACAATCCTACTCCACACACATTCCAACCTCATCTCACCTCCCTAAAATAAATTAATCCTCAATAAAGCTCTCTCTTCATTCTCTCCTCCTCTCCTCCCTCATAAAATTATCATCCTTTATACTATACCACCGTAAAGGTCATCACTTTCTTATATCCCTCATCAACTTGCACCGTACTCTTCTCTTCCCCGTTCCCAGCCTACCCGATACCACTCTAATTTTACATTCACTATCCTTCACTCCTCCTAAATCATCTCTTTTCCCTCACCTCACTTACTCCCTCCACCAATCATCCTTCTTCTACCCATACACACCATCACATCGCGCGACGCGTAGTGAGCTGCAACAATGGAGGACAGCAAATTCCTAGTACACGTTACTCACAACTACAACTGTATTTTATATCCACACACATACATGAAATAAATAGTAAATCTTAAGTAGGCGGCGAACTAGAATCTAACTTCTGCAGCCATCTTGGAACTGCGTATACCTCCTCCCCTTCTCCCTCCACACATACACGTATACTGAATATTCTTCTCACCATCACTTCACCTCTTTCTGGTAAATTCTGCCTAACGGACTTTTCTTATATGGTGTGTATGTGTGTGGTGTGGTGTGTGTGTGTGTGTGCGTGTAGTGATGTGTGTGTGTGTTGTGTTTCTTCCTTTCCTCCTCATTTCACTACCATATCTTCCTCCTCCTCCTCCTCCTCTTCCTCTTCTCACCCACCATTTCCTCGTACTACTCCTTCACTACCACATCCTCACTCCTCCTTCTCCTACCACCACTATCCTCCTCCTTCCCCAGCATCCTCCTCCTCCTCCACCAATTTCCTTCTCCTCCCTTTCTCTAACCAATATCTTCCCTTCTCCTCCTCCTCCTCCTCTTCCTCCTTCTCACCCACCACTTCCTCCTCCTCCACTACCTCCCTTACTCCTCCACACACTTCCTCCTCCTCCTTCTCCTCCACCATTTTCCTTCTCCTCCTCTTGTACACTACCATATCTTCCTCCTCCTCCTCCTCCTTCTCCAAATTTCCTCCTCCTACTCTTCACTACACATACCTCCTCCTCCTTCTCCTCCCACCACTTCTTCCTCTTTTACCCACAGTCCTCCTCCTCCTCCTTCTCCTCCACCATTCCTCCTAGACCGTTCACCCCCAACATCCTCTCTCCTACTGCTTCCTGAAGAAAGAGAAAATGATTTATTACGGCCATAATGCAAGAATTCGGGGTTCCTTCAAGGCATATCGGAAAACGGAAAAGAGAGAGAGAGAGAGAGAGAGAGAGAGAGAGAGAAGAGAGAGAGAGAGAGAGAGAGAGAGAAAGAGAGAGAGAAAGAGAGAGAGAGAGAGAGGGAGAGAGAGAGAGAGAGAGAGAGAGAGAGAGAGAAGAGAGAGAGAGAGGAGACAGAGACAGAGACAGAGAGAAGAGAGCGGGGAGGGGTGGGGGAAGCAGGATGGAAGGGAGGAGGAGATGAGGAAAGAAAGGAGGACAGTGAACAAGAGAAGCGAAAGTGTAGAAAGGAGGAAGGAAGGAGAAGAGGTGAAAATGTCGGAAGGAAGA
>NW_020872242.1:79765-82265 GCF_003789085.1 Penaeus vannamei
AGGGGGGGGGAGGGGAAGGGTAGGGTAGAGAGGAAGGGACACTGACTATGTGAGGGGAGAAGGGGAGGGGGAGGGGGGAGAGAAGAGGGGACAAAGAAAGGGAGGGGGTATCTTCTATGCTGGGTTTGCATGTCAATTTAGTTTGGATATTCATGCCGTGACCTTTGACCTCTCAGTGACTTTTTTACCCCCTCCTCCCCTTCTCTCCTCCTTTCCTTCCTCCACCTCCTTTCTTTATTATTTTTCTTTGATTCTTTATACTTTTTTTTTTCTTTTACATCTTTTCAGAAGAATTATATCTATTATATCTATCTACCTGCTATCAATCTATCTACTATCTATTTATCTGTCTATTTGCCTGCCTGCTTGATAATATGTCTATATATATCTATTTTTGTCTGTCTGTCTGTTTGTCCATTTTCTGTCTATATATATATTTTTCTATGTTTCTTTTCTCTGCTTTCTTCTTTCTTATCATTATCATCATTATCATTAACATTGCCTTCTACTATGATCAACATTATCATCATTGTCATTATTATCTTTATCATTATTATTATTATCACTGTTATTATTATAATCATCATCATTATCAACATCATCACCATCGTCATTGTCATTATCACCATTCTTATTAATATCATTTTTCATTTTTCATCATTACGATCATCACCTTTATGATAAGTATCATTATTGTCATATTCACTATTATCATCACTATCTTAATAACCAACTAATAAGATTTCTTTCCTTAACTTTTCTCTCATCTTACCTGCTTATTAACCCTTTATCCCCCCACCCCATTCACCCCTCACCCCACCCCCACCCCTCACCCCCCACCCCCACCCCCACCTCCTGCTTCCGATCCAGATTATTTCTAATATATCAAGAAAAAGAATATCAGATTTTTCAATTCTCATTCAGGTTCTGTAATTGCTTTTTAATTATTCTTGAACCGAAGATGGAACTGGAATTAATAGGAGGAAAAAGGAAAAGGCAAAAGTAGATAAAAAAAAAAGAATTGAGATTGTGATGAAATTGAGAATCGGGGTGGGGGTGGGTGGATGGGGGGAGGGGTTGGGAGAATAAAGAGAGAGGGAGGGGGAAGGGGGAGGAGGAGGGGAGGGGAGGGGGAAGGCGGGGAGAAAGAGGGAAGGGGAGGGGATGGCGGAATGGGGGAAAGAGTGGTAGCAAAAGAAGAGGGGTGGTATGGGAAATGAAAGGGGGGGAGAATAAGAAGGAAGAAGGAAAAAAAGGGAAGAAAGAAAGCGAGAGGGTGGAGAAAGAGGGAGGATTGGAGAGGGAAAGGAGGAGGAGTGGAGGAGAGACAAAGAGACTGAGGGAAGAGGGAGGAGGAGGAGAGAAAAAAGAGATGAATAAGAAGGGGAAAAGAAGAGAAAGAGAGGAAAGAGAACCGTTGAGAGAAAGAAGAGAGAAGGGAATCAGGAAGAGAGAAGAGAAGAAGGGAAGAGATGAGAACAAAGGGAAGAAACACAGGAGACAATGAAAGGGGAGGAGAGGGAAGAAGATGGGAGGGTGGGGGAGGAGGCGGTGGGGAGGGGAGAGGGAGGGAGAGGGTAGAGGGGGGAGGGGAGGGGGTGGGGGAGAAGGGGTAGGGGAGGGAGGGAGGAAAAGAAGGAAGAGAGGAGAACAAGGAGGATAGAAACCGGAAGAGGAGAGAGCGGGAGAGGGAGATAGAGGGCGAGAGAGAGAGGGAGAAAAGGCGAGGGTTTATAGATGGAAGGAGAAAAAAACAAACGACTAAGTTAGTTATAATCGTCCGACACCTTTGGATGATTTAGAATTCGAACGCTAAAAAAAAAAAAAAAAAAAAAAAAAAAAAAAAAAAAAAAAAGAAGAAGGAGAAAGCAAAAAAAAAAGAAAAAAAAAAAAGGAAGGAGAAAGAAAAAAAAGGAAGGGAAGAGCAAAAAAAAAAAAAAAAAAGAAAAAAAGGAAGAAGGAGAACGCAAAAAAAGAGAAAAAAAGGAAGGAATGTTCACCCCTCCCCCCCCTTAACCCCCGCCCCATCCCTAGAGAGGAGAAGAGAAAGAGAAAAAAAAAGTTTTTGGAAAGAAAGACCAGGCGTCGAGAGCAGGTCCAATCAGCTAATTATATAATTCGAAATTTAAATAATTTAACCAAAGCGTCGCTATCTCCCCCCCCCTTTTCCCGTTTCCCCCATCACCCGACCCCCCCCCTTCCCTTCCCCATCGCCCTACCGCCCCCTTCCTCCTCTTTTCCCTCTTTCCTGACATCTCTATCTCCTCTCCTCTCCCCCTCTCTTACCATTTTTATCTTCCTCCTTTCCCCTCTCCTGCCAACTCCATTCCCACTCATTTCTTGTCATCTCCTTCGCCCCTTTCCCTCACTCCTCTCCCTCATATCTCCCTTCCCCTCCCCTTTCCCCCTCACACCCCAGTCCTTCCTCCTCTTCCTCATTACCTCATTTTTACCCCACCCCAATGTCTCCCCTCCAACACATCCTCCTCCCCCTCCCCTA
>NW_020872242.1:109902-112402 GCF_003789085.1 Penaeus vannamei
AGCCACTTCTTTCCTTAAGGACAAGTGAGTTTAGTGCTATTCAGTAACTCTTGCCGCCGATTTCCTATTGACAACTTGTTCTCATGAACTTTTTTAGTTTGAATGTCCATTAGAAAGGGGGAAGCATGGCCTTCTTTGGACTTTTAAATGTTCAGCCGAACGATACTTTCATTCCAGACTCAAACTTAGCAAAATGAATGTAACCTTTGACTTGTTTTGGTCTGAGACATGTAACGAAACCTCGCCGACACCTGTCTGTGGAAGCACGCCCTACCGGTCCGCTAACGGCACCTGCAACAATATTAACAATCCAAATTGGGGAGCCACTTTTAGCCCCTTCCGCCGCTTGGCTCCGACGAGCTATGGTGATGGTAGGTGTGATTTTCGTTTACTGAAGTCCTCGTCTATATTTCCTTCGGCTTAATAAGCATAATTGCATATACCATTCCATGTGTTCAACTTTTTAACCTGTTACTTGCACTTTATAGCACGAAATGTATAATCAATAGAATTGCAATATGCCATGCTAAGTCATGCATGTACACCATGCATATCATACTGTTATTCTACAGGAGTGTCAAGCCTGCGCCTTGCCCAGGACGGGTTCGCCTTGCCCAGTGCCCGCCGTGTCAGCTCCACTGTCAGGCACCCCCGACAGATCGAGGGTCATCCCGTCTCCGTCCTTTTCATGACCTATGGGCAGTTTCTGGACCACGACCTGACCTTTGCACCTGTCGCTGGTGAGGAGGCCTGAAGATGGTTGATAATTTTAGCATGAAATCATTATCTAAAAAAAACGACATACTGTTTTTACTTGTTTGATGTTTCAGGAACTAATATGTACATCATATACGAAGTGTGTAAAACGGGCAATCGTGTTTACACATGGAATAAAGAGGTTGAAAAGGATAATACTTTCCAGGCGAGAATGGGGAGGCGATTCCGTGCTGTCCCGAGGCCCTAGGCGACACCCCCCCCCACCCCGAGTGCGCACCAATTTCCATCCCTGCAGATGACCCCTTCTACGCCCAGTTCAACCAGACGTGCATGGAGTTCATCCGTTCAGCGTCTGCCCCACGCTGCCATTTCGGTGTGTTGTTATTATGATCCGCTCTTCTGTAAAGAACCCTGATAAACAATCCGGTGTGTTTCCCTGGCAATTTCACACACTTCGGAGAACGTGGTAAATCCCTTTTATACTGATCCGCTGCCTTTTGTTTCTCCTCGCTCTTCTCCGATAGCAATTCGTGCTAAATATAACAAAATTCGATAACTGACTACGTACATTTCTAAATCCAAAACGGTTGCCTGAAATAGCTGTCTCAAGAAACGCTTCCTTCAGGTCCACGAGAACAAATGAACGAGAGGACGGCATATATCGACGGCTCTCAGATCTACGGCACCAGCGATGAGATGATGAAGTCACTGAGAACGATGGAGGATGGTCTGCTCGTCACCCAGGTTAGGGCGAGGAAGGAGGAGGAGTCGATTGAACTATATAAGGGGTCATTGAACTTCGGGGTTAATAGATATTTATCTAAGAAATAGAAATTACATTTTACTGATTCACGGCTGGCATGTTGATGGTATTTATCCCTTGTATAAATTGCAAATATTTACAAAATGAAGATTATGGCAAGCAGTGTTGTGAAGAAGTATCGCTTCCTCTCTCTAGATAACCAAAGAGGGCACGGAGCTTCTTCCTCCAATTAAAGACTTATCGAACGCGTGCAACAGGGAGGAGAAAGCTGATGCGGACCAGTTCTGTTTCCAAGCCGGTGAGTGGGTCTCCTCTTCTCGCACTGATTGGACTTTAGGGAACTGACACTATAAAGACATTCATAAACTAAGAAATGGTCAAATGTATTACGGAGTGTGTTGTACGAGGTTAAATGTAAACTGAAAGTATACCCGTGTACGTATACTGAAGGTATGTCACATGAGAATAATGTGTTATGTACGTATACTGAATTTTATTTTAAAAAGCTAATTTATTCAACAATTCCGGCCACAGGAGACATGAGAGTGAACGAGCAGATTCTGCTGACATTGTTTCACACTGTGTGGGCACGTCACCACAACAACATAGCAGCTAAACTGAAGTCTTCAAACCCTGCATGGAATGATGAAAAACTGTTCCAGGAAGCTCGCAGGATTGTAGGTGCTCAGCTACAAGTGGTCACCTACAATGAGTACCTCCCTCGTATCATAGGTATGTATCATGTTGATAGAATATCTTCCCTCCTATCAGTGATATATATCATGTTTATTTTTAAAAGTGCTTGTAGATAGAATCTCTTAATACGGTTAAACATTCTTTCCTAAAATGCCATGTTGTTTCATTCATTTTCAGGTTCCAAACCCTACTTGTCTCCATTTGACTACACCAATTATGATTCCTCGATAAGTGCTGGCATCAGCGCCGAGTTTGCAACTGCTGCATTCCGTTTTGGACATAGTCAGATTGCGGTACGTTGCTGATATTAGTTTCCATAATAAT
>NW_020872242.1:142402-147627 GCF_003789085.1 Penaeus vannamei
AGCCCTTCTTAATGTTTTCTAAGTGTTCATTTTTCGTTTTTTCCCTCTAAATTTGTTGATTGATAGCATTTTTCTTCCCATAATTACTTGATGATATTGATTGTGGATATGGCTCAAGGTAATAAGTATTGTATATTTCTCTTTTTTTACGATATTCCTGAAATTCAAATATGATTCAAATATAAGTTTGTATTGCTCATCTAACAATAACAGCCTACAGATTGCATATATTTTTTCGTTCTTTCTTCCTTCAAGCAGGTGGCTTGCTGACTTTATAAATAACAAGAAATAGTAACGGTTCCCTGACATCTTATTGTGATGTTGAAGTCAGCTTTGGTCCTCGTCGTCATGTACGCAAGTAGGAAAAAAGTTCCAAAGATCATTCTGCAATGTCATATTGTCTCTTCTTTCACCTCTAAGCTCTCAAGTTCTAAGATTATTCCGCACTTTTCTTTTGTATTGTTTTTTTCTTTTCTTCTTCTTCTTCTTTTCTTAATCGCTTCTTTTTCCCTTTAAATTCTCAATCTTCTCTTTTTTATCATATATCCTTCTTTATTTCATGTCTAATTTCAACTTCAATATCAGGGACGGATCTGCAAAGGGAGTGAGATACACCTGCCCTGTACCTCAGTTTGTTCTCATCCAACTAACATTTCATTTTTTTAAAAACTAATCCTAAAATAAGAGTAACCACTATGACCACAATCTGCCAAACCTTCTCGGATAGATTATACAGTTATGAATTGAAATCTGAAAATAAATAGACAAGAGTGACGACTTACATACATGTTTGTTTGTTCAATGGCTGTCGTATACTGTCATGACCTCTGCCAAAGACTCTTGTGCACCTTTTGTCAAGCTCTCCACATCCGCCGCATGTAGTCAGAATTCTGAAAGACCTGTTTTTTTTTGTTTTTTTTCTTACCACATTCCCTATCCAATGAAATGTATTTTTGCTTATAAGAAAACTATTAAGTGAATACAGGGAATGGGTGATAAATGAGGTGAAATTAGAAATGGGAATGATTGGTGACAAGAGGAGAGCGAAAAGTAAATGAGAATTGAAGAAAAGTGTTGATAATTATGAACATGTAATGCGAAAAACTATAACTAGAAACAAGCAAAAAATATAAATTACGCACAAAAAAAAAGAAAAAACATGAAACGCTAATAACAATAATAGAAATATCATAATGATTATGATAATAATTATGAAAATACATCTATTTATCCATCCATCCATCCATTCATACACAAACAAATATCAAGAATCTTACACTTTCTTCTTTGCACCCCCATCCCCCCACCAACTTCCACACCTAACCCCTCCCCCTCACCTGACCCCTCCAACCCCCTAACCCCCACCCACCTAACCCCATCCAACCCCTACCCACCTAACCCCCCGCCATCCCCTCCAACCCATACCCAACCCCCACCCACCTAACCCCTCCAACCCCACCCACCTAACCCCCTCCAACCAACACCCACCTAACCCCCTCCACCCCCCACCCCACCCACCTAACCCCCTGCACCCCACCCACCAGCAAGCGCCGTGGGGGAGATGGTCGTCGGATGCGAGGCGAACCGCGACAACCCGCGCGCCGTGGGGATCCGAGCTCCTCCAGGGACCTTCGCCTTCGCCCCGAGAGGCAACTTCAGCGTGTGTGTCCGCGTCCAGTTCTCCAGGCTCAGGCGGATCAACATCGTCTACAGGATGTCTGGGGCTGGGACGAGGCCGCTCCTGCAGCTGGGTGAGGTTCGGGATTTTTGCTTGTTGGAGACGCGTGCTTATATAATTTGCGCACAAAATACACAGAGAAATATGAAACATTAATAACTATAATAGAAATATTATAATGATTATAACAATAATTGTGATAATGAAAACACATCTATCTATATATCCGTTATCTATCTGGTTGAATGTCTGTCTATCTGTCTATCGAGTTGTTGACCTATCTGAATAGTTGTGATGGCTGGTGGCTCTCTCTATCTGGTTGTCTGTTTGTCTATATATTGAGCTACTGATCTATGTGCATATTGGTGATGGTTGGTGTCTATTTATCTGGTTGTCTGTCTGTCATGTTATTGCTTTGTCTATCTTGCACACTGATGGTGGCTAGAGCCTAATAAGGTGGCTAGAGCCTACTTATTTAGCTATTTGCTTATCTATATATTGAAATATTTATACATCAGTCTGCATACTAATTATGCATCTACTTATCTATTTATCTAATTCGATCATATATCTACCTACATATCTATCTATTTATGCACTATCTGTTGGTTTATCTATGTGCGAAACAGGCAAGAATTTTAGGGTATATACCTATTTATATATATATATATATATATATATATATATATATATATATATATATATATATGAGAACGGAGAATAGCAAAGGTGTATGTGTGTTTGTGCGTGTATGTGCATCAGTACAAGTAGTGACGGGAGATTATCTAAAATATACATAAGATCGGGGTTATACATATTTATCAAGGAACCTTTTTTAAAGAAATCATTTTAATAATCAGGTCTACCAAAGAGTAAAACAAATTATGTGATAACTAATCTAAATCCACATCCATAGATTCCAAAGCCAATGAAACCTTACTCCTTCAAATGGTTCACATTATTTGCAGAGCTTAAGGAAAAGAAAAGAAAAATATACATACATACATATATATATATATATATATATATATATATATATATATATATATATATATATATATATATACATATATATATATATATATATATATATATTATATATATATATATATATATATATATATATATATATATATATATTATATATATATATATATATATATATATATACACACACACACACACACACACACACACACACACACACACACACACATATATGTATATGTGTGCGTGTGAGTGTGTGTATGTATATACATACACATATATGTATGTATGTATGTAGATACGTGTGTGTGTGTGTGTGTGTGCTGGCGATGAAGCGTCACGAAGAAAATCAATGACTGCTACAGATTGAATAACGACAAAAAAATCTTATTCATTGACTGCGCATCTTACAACGACAGAGCTGAGCGTGGAGAAGCTTCGCGTGGTCGTGATGTACCAGTATAAGTACTACCTGCTCTCCTCGTGGCTCCGTCCTCACCACTGGTACTTTGTGTGCGTGATCTACGACGCCGCCGAGAACCAGTTCCAGTTCTGGATCGACGGCGAGCTCCTCGGCACCAAGGTCCTCACCTCGACGGACGTGACGCCGGCCTCCGACCTCACCGTCGGCTACATCGATCCGTTCTTCTTCGTGAACAGCTCCCTGATCGGTAACGTGACTCAGTTCAACATCTGGAGTCGCATGCTGACGCCGCAGGAGGTCGAGGACTTCTCCCTCTGCCGCGGGTCTCCCGCCGGGGACGTCATCGCATGGCGGAGGGAGTGGGAGTTCCGGAACGCCTCTAGGCACGAGGTGGAGTTGAGGAACCTGTGTCACCCCAAGATGTCTCGTCTGTTCCGCGTGTTCCCGCCCATGACCTTCCTGGAGGGCGCCTACCTGTGCGAGTCCCTGGGGGGCCTCATCCCCACGCCGACCAACCTGTCCCAGGTGACGCTCATGGTCGCCCAGGCGCAGGCCCTAATCCCGACGTGCAAGGTCATGTGGGCCGGTGTGACCGAGGACTCGACGGAGGGCGAGTGGCGCTTCCACAGCGACGGGAGGCTCGCCCCGGAGCTGCCCTGGGCGGTGGACGAGCCCAACGGCCTGCACTACGAAAACTGTGGCGGCTTCGAAGCCGAGGGCGTCGTCGACGACCAGTGTCACGGCAGTCGCTGCCCTTCCTGCTTCTTAGCCAGCGAGGTGTTCCTCACGCTCAGGGGGTCCTGCGAAACCTTCGTCCACAACATGAAGTTCCTGATGACAGAGGAAGGGGACGAGAGGACCTTCGTCGGCTACGGCGACTACAGGATCGTCAACAACGGGACGACGTGGGTCTGGGAGGACGAGAGCGCCAAGGAGAAGGTGGCTTCGCTGCTCCCTTCCGTGTACAACTACCCGATGGGCCGCAGGCTGTGGCAACTCGAGCGACCCATGTGCGGCCAGCCGAGCGGGGAGGCGAGGACGCTCTTGTTCTCCGTCTGCCGCCCCGGCGAGTTCTCCTGCGACGACGGAACCTGCGTGCCGCTCGACGTCCGCTGCGACCTCAAGTACGACTGCCGCGACCACACGGACGAGTCCAACTGCAGTCTCGTTCGCTTGCCCAGTGACTACAAGGTAAGGCCAATTGTGTCAAGTTTGGGGGTAATGATAAATATGGACTGATTACAAAGTCCCTAGATATCATATGGAATAAAAATGAGTAGCAAATATCTAAAAATGTGTCACTAGGGAAATGAGAAACAAATTGAAGAACAGAGAACAACAAATCGAAGTTTAAAAAAATAATAAGTTCAGCGTGCTTTGCTAAGATCTTCGTTCAATACCGTCCTCCCCTCCCTCCTCTGCAGAGTAGCGTAGCCCCGAGGTCAGCTGGAGAGGCCGAGGACGACCTGAGTCTGGAGGTCGCAGGACAGATAACACTCGAGAACCTCCGCGTGGATACCTCCGCCATGTTGCTCAAAGTGGCATTCAACCTCACCCTCATCTGGAGAGACAGTCGAGCCGTCTTTCTGAATCTGAAGGAGGATTCAAGGTACAGGAGCGTTTGTTTGTTTGTGTATGGGGGGGGGGGGTGCATAAAGCGAGTGTACGTTTGTGCAGCAGGAAGGGACCGAGTTCTGTGTATGTGTGTTTGTATGTTAGTGTGTGTGAAAGTTTAAGGGGGAGGGGTAGATGGTTTATTGTGTATTTGAATTTAATAACTTTACATTATCATAGTTACAAATATACATTATACCTACTTGGTTACTGGATATACACATGATAACCACTCCACCCAGGACCAATTATACACATAAAAACAACAAAAACACATTATTCCTCTCCACGTACACATAACTTAAACAAAATAGAACATTTTTTCCCCTATCACATTTCTCCCTTTCCCCTCTTCTGATCAGCGTGAACCAAGTAGAGGGAACGAAACGTCAAGTGTGGGTGCCTACTGTCACTCTACTCAACGCTATCCACACTACCAGGGACTACCACACGCACATGACCGTTCTCAGGGAAGGAAATGCAACAGGGATGGATAGCGCAATGGCCGAAGAAGGTCAGGAC
>NW_020872243.1:6540-14040 GCF_003789085.1 Penaeus vannamei
TATATATATATATATATTATATATATATATATATATATATATATATATATATATATATATATATATATATTATAATATATATATTATATATATATGTAAATATGTAAATTGTGCTCCCCTCGCTTGCTGACCCACAATTACCCTCTCATATATATACATATATTATAATATATATATATATATATATATATATATATATATATATAATATATATATATATATATATATATATATATATATATATATAATATATATATAGCATATATATATATATATATATATATATATATATATATATATATATATATATATATATATATATATATTATATATATATTATGTATATGTGTTGTATATATGTGTATGTTGTGTGTGTGTGTTGTGTGTGTGTGTGTGTGTGTGTGTGTGTGTGTGTGTGTGTATATGTGTGTGTATTATATTATATATATATATATATATATATATATATATATATATATATATATCTAAGAATATAAAATATGTAAATATGTAAATTGTGCTCCCTTGCTCGCCGACCACAATTACCCCCCTCTCCCTCCCAAGAAAAAACTGAAATGACGCCCCTGACAAATAGATAGATAGGCAAACATATGTTTAGTTATATATAAGGTATATAAGGATGGACTGACAGGAAGATTGATATTTATTGCAATAAGGAGGCTTCTAATGTATCTTAGATCATAAAAAGTTTTTCAGCAGGCCACGTGGCGAATTATATATCAGAATTTTTTTTTATGTTTCACGGATTTTTTTATGCTGTTGATATAATCGGATTATATTACAGTGGATAATCAGCAATTTCATATTTATTGAAAAGTCAAGGGATAGTGAGCCTTGTACAATGCACTTTGGATATACCCGATCATACCCAGCTAAATTCGGATCCAACACAGTTTGTCATTAGAAATTCATATGCGATTTATCATAAAAAACAAACTGAAAAAAATGTTCCATCACATTGTAAATGGTTGAAATTATACCATCATTAAATACAATGTTGTTATCAAATTAATAGTATGACTATAAAAATTAACCATTATTAACGAAGTCAATGAAACGTGTCGGATTCAAAGATTTCAATCATGGCGTCCACGGTAGAGAGTAAAGTCGAAGAGCGGAAAGATACAAACGAAAAACCCATCGATAGAGAGAAGGTGAGCTGTGTGTAAGATATTAGATTTATTACATTAAGCATTTAGCAACCAATGATAGGTAGTATGCAGGTAAAGAGGACGCATATAAAGAAATAAATCTAGTTAAATTCCGGTCGATCTTCAGAGAAAACCAACGCCAAGTTGTATTTATTATGTACAAAGAAGTGTAAAAATATATCATAGTTTAGCTTATTCATTCCTCACAAATGTGGAAATTAAAGTTGGGACGGAATAAATGTGACTTTTCTCTTTGTTTTAGAAGTTAATATAATTCGGTTGGTACAAGTAAGTATGCCTTAGGGTTATTTGTCTGTTACGTTATTACATCTTGGAGTTACCATTTAGTTCAATGGTGGCACGTTTTTTTTCGAGATATTTTGATGGGCTTTAAGAGAACTTGTACACGAACAGTTGTAGAACCATTCAATATAGTGTTTTACTTCTTTGCTCTTCCCTCTATCCCAACTATCCTGGGGGACATTCGGGAAGTGGGAGTTGAAGGGGGGGGGGAATAAAGTGGAGGATATCCATAAGAAAAGCTTGAAATGCAGTAAATGGTGAAAAGAAAGGACGATGCCGAACTGTAAACTTATTGAGCTTGAACTCCCTGACTCGATCTATAGGGCTGCACACTATATTTTTTATTAAGGAGATTGTGACATTGGTTGCATTCAAGCCTTGTAAGCTTGCCAAATCCCCAAGCCAAGAGTTCTGACCCTCTAACCCTAAGGACTCCTACGTGATTGTTTCAGTCTACCCCATCTTACTTGAACCAGGTGGTTCTACCTTCTGGATCCCTATTACCTTTCTTATATATGTTGACTTGCATTACATTTGAATTGATTGAGTTTAGTTCCTTCTCCCCCCTTTGTTTTTATTGATTT
This sequence comes from Penaeus vannamei, assembly GCF_003789085.1. NCBI lineage: Eukaryota > Metazoa > Arthropoda > Malacostraca > Decapoda > Penaeidae > Penaeus > Penaeus vannamei. The sequence goes on from NW_020872243.1 coordinate 8,600, forward strand.
TTTTTTCTTTTTCAACATATATCTCCCTATCAATAGGACTCCTTATTGCATGAAACACACTTTCTAGGGAATGGTGGTACACTATATTCTTGTATATACTTAATAGGGTACTCTTCTGGAAATAAAGCTGAAAGGACTGCTCCAGCCAAAGAGAAATGATGATCAGAATGGGGACGAGTTAGCGAAAATGGTGATCAGTATGGATTCATGGGATCCTGGTTTAGGATGGTTTTTGGTCGATGTAGTCATCTTTGTGGCAGTTTCTTATGTTTAGGGCAAAGTTCGGTACAGGTCCAGATCCATACAGCGTTTGTTTAGACAAAAAATATATGGAAACGATAGAGCAAGTCATTCTAAGAAACTTATCTTACCGCACCACCGCAACTCAGTAAAAAGAAGCTATTGGACACGCAAGTGTCTCAGAGCCCGTTATGAAAAATTTCTTTTGTTGAGTAGTGGACTTTGTCTCTGACGGGGGCAGTTCTATTGTAAACTTTTACCCAAATAAATATGGAGGAAAAAGTAATGTCCACCTTTGAGAGCCTGTATCACAGAAAAATTATCCATATGAGGTCTGCACATTTCTTCTTGCTGCATGCTACAGGAGTGAGTCAAAAAAATGGATTTTATTATTAACTTTGTTTTTCCAGGAGACTGAAAAGTTAGGGTGTGCTGGTATATATGAAATTTACCTTTAGCTATGTTGTATCCTCATATGTTTATTTACTTCTTATGATGTGTATGTAAAATATTTGCTTCTTTGCAGACATGTCCATTATTGCTGAGAGTGTTTTGTTCAAATGGCCGACACAACAGCTTAGCAGAATACAGACGAGGGAACACCCCCCCTAATGAACTGCAAATTTACACATGGTCAGTTATTGTACTGAGTAATCTGGTGATTTTATTTTTCTGTCAGAATACTAAATGTTTGGTTTTGGTATACTTAAATAAATACTACTTTGTAATAATTCAGAATTATGATAAACAGGTTGAATAATGGGTCTGTATGAATAAAGGTAGTGGCGTACTTTCAAAACAATTTTGATATTTATTTATTTCTTGTGCAAATAATTTGTTATGGAGATCTGAGTACCATTTCCATCAACAGTCTTGATTTGTTAGTCCCGATAGCAGGGGAGGGCATGAAGCATATCAGGGAATTTATGGGGTAAAACAGGCTTAAATAAGAATAGTAAACAAAAATGCATAAAACTAGCACAAAAAACTCTAAAAATTGGCTGATGAAACTACGGACATGCCTGCCATGTTTGAAAGTCGGCTCACTTAGACTGATGATTAACAAAATACCATTTTGACAAGTGCGTGGTAACACATGAACTACTTGGCACATCACGGTAATGAGTCAGTCAAATGTTTACTCTTTATACGTAAACAAGATCATTGACTTAACTAAAATTAGGCTCTCACCTCATTTCATTTACGTATAGCACCTTTGGGAAGCATTTGTACAAATATTGCCATAGAAGAAAATTTAATTGGTTTATCTTGTTCTACCATTTCCTATAGGTTTTATTACCCAACTCTGCTACTACCTTGTACTGCATATTGTCCGAGTAATGTGCCCTGCATAAGAACCACTCCCTTATTAAACTCCTTTAACTTACAGGATGGATGCCACCCTAAGGGAGATTGGTAGTCTGATTTTGGAGGTAAACCCTGACACTCGTAGAAGAGGCACTGTGTTTGAGTTTCGCTTGGTGTGCCTGGAATCCACCAAGAACATGGGACGACTGAAAACGCTTGGATCAATTACCATTGGTCAGAAGGGCTTTGATGACAACAAAACACTGGCACAGTTAGGGTGAGTAAAGTGTGAACAAGTCTTTTTAATCACCATTTTCTCTGCAATTGAGTTAGAATAATCAATGCAGAGGAAAATTGCACCAGTAATAATGAATGAGTTCATGAAATGCTATATTAACCCAATAATTTGGGTTTACTTGGCCTTGTGCATGGCTTAGTGGGCTTGCCTCCTGGGCCTCGGCACCAACAAAGTAATGTGAATGCTTTTTATATCTCTTGTACCCAAAAACATGATTCTAATGCTTTTGCTTATATAGATAGATGATATTTATATTAGTTGTTAGATTGTACTCGTAGTAGCCTGAATATAAAGTCAGAATCCATTTTCAATAAGTGTAAAAGATGGAATGTGTTTTTATTGAGGGATAAAAACAGGATGTTATTTCATTTTTGCAAATCTTATTCTTATGAAATAAGAGATCGTATGCAGTTATATGCAAAGCTGCCACTCCCACAGCATCAGTACTTCCCTTTTGTGTTTCATATATCATACTCTGAGGCAGTCACACTGGCAGAGCACCAAATGACAGCAAAATTGTGTAATAATTTGGTAGGTGACATCTAGGGATAGCAAGCTGATGATTTATGTGCTAAATATTGCCCCATTTTTACAACCCCTTAACTAATGAAAGCATTACAAATCCCATTATCCCTTAGGCAGTGCCCCAGTTAATGAGGGTACCTTATAAAGAATTGCATAAAGTGTAATGCATGTGTTTTACTAATATGACATGTATGTCTTGTCCTCCTTAACTGCAGTCAAGCCATCCATGACAGGAAAAGTCAACCTTGTCAGTCATTATGTGAATTACAAATTATTTGGAGGCATTGGGTTAAAAATTATTTTGGATTATTGTAGTCAAGTAGAACCTTCAGTCATATGGTAATTGATTTTGTCAGTATGCTTGGTGGAAGTGTGGGCAGAAATCCCATTTATTGCTGGTGTGTTTTCTGTCTGCTGCCATTTCTTCATTTATTGATGTGTAGCATACCTTTTTATATTCTCCTTTGCTAAATTTTAAAGATATTGGACATGATACGCAGGTTTGATTCAAGTTCGTCAAAACTGTCACTTTATTGTCCAAAGAGTGAAAGTGCCTTCTGATGACCATGCTATTTGCAGACCCTTGGTATGGACAGATACGGGGCAAATAATAAAATCACAACAAATGTTGAAAATGAATACTTACCTTGGTTTAAGTGCATGCAGAAATGATCGATTTTACTTAAGATAAAACAATTACCATGGAATGTCTAATTCAGGTGACTTCTCCTTTGCAGATTCATCATTGGAGACTATCTTGACATTGCCATCACCCCCCCAAGCCGAGGTCCTCCACAGCGGCGCATGCTGAGGCCGTACTAGTCATTTCCTGTGAGGGTGTGTGGAGAGATTTCATTTCCAGAGAGGGTTTGATGTGAATGAGTCTTCGAGGAACTGATTCTATAATTTTTTTTTTTTTTATCTGAGGTTTCTTTCCAGTAAGAATATTTTTGTTGAACGTAAAATCATCTGTTATATTTAGATCCAAATTTTGGATCAGGACTTTCTCTATGTATATTTTTTGTTCTTGGTTGGAACACTGTAAAAGCCAACTTTTGCATTGGTAGTGTCAGTGAGAATGAATGGCCATTCCTTTATGACGTGAATTGAAGTCTATTCAAAGTTATATTATGCTAAGGATTGGGAAGCTTCGTTTTTTGTAAGAAAAGAGATAAAATTGAAAAAGGGCATTTGATTGCACTTTGACTATATCACTTTACTTTACTTTATCCCTTGACAAAAAAGCAATTCTCAATATGGTCCAGATAGATAGTGATAAAACATTATTGTAATTTTTAAAGGAGGTATTTGGTGTTTTGGAAAAATGCTAGTGTAATTCCTAGATGATTTAGCACAGTACTGTGAATTTGTAGTATGTAAAAGAGTATGTATGAGCATTTTAATACAAAAAATGTATTTCAGTATAAGAATAGACATTGGAATACAGTGAATATTGTTTTGGTATCCTGAGGTTAACTAATACAATGCATGTAATTATAGAAAATGGTTTTGTATAATAAAGTGTTAGGATCAATATATTAGTGTGAACACTAGTTCTTGGGACAGTTTAGAGTTTGTGAATTTACATGGAATTTGAGGGAGGAGGGAGAAGGGTAGAAGACAGAGCTAAAGGGAGAATAGAGGAGATAAGTTCAAAGTATGATATTTATTTGTCCTGCTGTATTTCCCTAATATAAGAGCGAAGAGTGCTGATTTCCTGCTCGCTGTAAAGCGCTAAAAGCTGCTCTTCCCCAGCCTAAGGCACCTTAACCTTATGTTGGTCTCTTGCTCTGTGTATGGGCCATAAGATCGCTCTTCCGTAAATTAAGGCATCTTAAGGAGATACACGTTTGATAATCCGGCCCCAGGTTATTACTCAACCTCCAGAATGCACCTCTTCCTCTCTCCCAACATTCTCTTCATCTCCTACTGCACAGTCTTAATCAATATTTAGCCCCTGTTCCCTTATTACTACTCGTCATCCTTATTGTCCTCCCCCCAACAGAACTCCATTCCACACCACTCCATGTTCCTCTAGCCCTTGTGCTTCTACTGCCTCTACTTCTGCAAACCTTTTGAGTACTCTCTTTGACCCAGGCAAGTGGGACCGATTTTTGTATTCCTCCCACAGCCCCCTACTCTGAGAATACCCTTCTCTTTCAACAGTGCCTCCAAAAACAAGTAGACAAGTAGGCAAAGTTACCTTTTATAGTTGCTCTGATCCTTCACTCCTGGTTAGTTACATCAGAATCCCAAGCTCGTGCACTCTCTACCCTAACTGCCCTTACTGGCAAACCCATTCCTGCCAAACCTCACCCCTCTCTAAATGCTTGTACTGGAACTGTTTATCCCCCCAAATGATTATCCCATATATGACAAGAACTGGTCAGATTGTGAAAATGATCTACTTGCGTGCCTTGCTGATTATAATGCAGTAGCAATACAGTGCTACATTATTCCTTCCAGAGTCCCATGTCAATATTTCCAAGATTAGCTTCTGTAGACATGACCCCTATGAAGTTTATATTGGTGGATTGCCCTACCATATTGACCCCTTCCTCATCAAAGTCAGAAATATTGGCATTTTGGCCTCTCAGCCAAACATTGTCGCTCCACAGCCTGCTGCCCTCCATGTGCCCAACTGGTCATGACCTTTCGAATTGCCCTGCTCAGTCACGTACATATGCCAACTGTGGTGACTCCCCTAATGCATTTTATAAGAGCTGCCCTGCCTATAAGCTCGAATGTGAGGTAGCATTTCTCAGATTCAAACTAGGCCTCACTCTACATGAGGCTAGACAGGAAGCACAATGATGAGGATTTTCTCTGTCTACCTATTCCAAAAGAGTCTGCTTTGCACCCCCTCCCCCATCTCCAAGATGTGTCTGCATCTCCCCCAGTATCTCTTCCTTCTATCCTGAACCATCCTACCTCTATCCCCCCCAGTCAAGTCCCTTTTCCATTCTAAATCCAGATACTCCAGTCTCTTCTACTCCAATACTTTCCCATCCTCCCCCTCACTTTACGCATCGCAGCAGACAACCTAAACATTCTACTCCATCTTCACCTT
>NW_020872243.1:23564-38564 GCF_003789085.1 Penaeus vannamei
CTTTCTCTCTCTCTCTCTCTCTCTCTCTCTCTCTCTCTCTCTCTCTCTCTCTCTCTGTGCTTAAGAAATTTTGTTATGTAATGTAACTTCTTTCTTCCCTGCTTCCTCCCCTTTCATTTTCTATTTTGCCAGTTTCATTATGTAGTTGTTAAACCTTGCTGTTAATCTTAGAATATAATGTTGATCTTAAATGGTTGTACTTTTCTATATATTTTTTGTTTTTAAGTTGAAAATATGTCATATTTTATTTATCTTATATTTTGGTTTGAATGTTATACAATTTGTATACTTGTCTGTTACATGTAATCGCCTGCAGTTTTGTGTCTTTATATTTTGCTTCCGGTTTTGTTGTTTCTTGTTTCATGATCATTGCTGATACAATATATGATGATTGTACTAGAAAATTAGTCGAAAGACCTTTTTCCTAGGTCTTTCCTTAAGCCATGGACTTCATTTTGCCTTTTCTAATCAGTCATATTTAATCATTGTAATGTCAGCTTCCTAGATGTTCCATTCTGTAATGTGGAATTTCCATCAGCAGTTTTGTCAGTAGTTTGTTCTGTACATGTTAGTGTACTGGTGCTTGTATCATCTTGATTAACACCTTGACAACATTTCTCCAATTTTTTTTTTTTTTTTTTTTTTCTTTTTTTCCTTTTTGTTCTTCCAACTGTTGGGGAAAGAAGGTAGTTGGATGACAGAGGCATCAAGTATTTACAGCAAGCCCTCACAAGGCCAGGAGTATTTTATGTTTAGCCTGTATTCACTGATCACTTACAGTTTCATTTTGCAATTGTTCTGCATGGCTGTGGTGTGGATTTGCTGGTTGGGCTTCTGTCTTGAAATTTTTATTTGGGTTTTGCATATGTTTAAAATTTTGATGATACAACCTCTATGGGTAATCTCCCATGTAGATATAATTTAAGTTTTAAGTGTTGGTGATGTGTGATGATGAATATTAGGCAAAATGGTCTAATGTGTACTTAGATATTGTAGATTGATGTGAACTGATAGAAAATGAAAACGTAGAATTTCTAAAATTACACTCTTTTCAATATAAAATGAATCTCATGAGTGCTAGGAATCTAAATTTTCCCATTATAATGACAATGTTAAAATTTTCAAGTATTGTCATTTATTTACTTCCCAAACACACTGAAGATCTTTGGTCAGTTCTCATAACACATGTACAAAATACATGAAAGACCTTACCAAATGCACACATATCACTTTATTCACTATGAGCTAAAACACAGACCATGTCGTAGTAGGTAATGAAAAGCAGTTGTGTCAGAGGAATCTTATGTATAATCATGAAATAAGAAATCCTCCTCCTCTTGTTGGAAAAGTTACCTGACCTTGGGTAAGGTAATAAATAGGTACATTTGGTGATTTAAGGTCACTGAGAGATAGTATGGTTCAGTTGTGTACCTTATTAGCAGTGGTACATGTTTCTTGGTATAGCACAGTAGAATTTGAAGCCTGACACTGACAGAGCACAGCATGCAGTAATTGGAAACTAAAGAGCCATATTTGTTCTTGTGAAAACATTAATTTAATGAACAGGTATCACTAGCACTACTATATACTGCATGTATGTGCACAGATCCATAAAGAGGAACCCATTGCTCAACAAAGAATGATGCCTTGCTCTACTTTTCACACGCATTGGTCGTGTTTTTAACTGTTACATAGTCTCAAGGATAATGTGATGTTGGTGACCCAGCATGCATTAATGGTGTTATGCTGCAGTGTTCTACTATTCACTTTTGTATGTAGTTTAGCATTTGAATGGGGGAAACTTTGGTGGTTGACCAGCATTTATCGCATGAACTGTATGATTAGTGTAAGATATACAGATTTATTGTATGTGCATATATATATATATATATTTGAATGAATATTTATAGAGATACTTGAGATTGAGAGTAAGAATAGGAAACCTTGTAAGCTATATTGAGGAATGTTTGAAAGACTGATAGTTAATAGCTGTTGTGCCTAGAAAATAACTAATATGCAGTATGAATAATTACCACTTGCTGATTAGCCTATTTTGCCTCCAGCTGTCCAGTTTGCCGGTACTGTCAGACGCCAGAGGAAACGCCAGACCAACGATGCTTGTTATGCGGGTCAGCTGATTCCTTGTGGATCTGCCTTATATGTGGACATGTTGGATGTGGGCGTTATGTAGGAGGACATGCTCACAGGTCTGTATTAGTACTCTCATGATTATTGTATATGGAACTACACTAATCTCTCAATCTTGGGAACAGGAGAAGATAAAAGAATAAAATGTGCACTATGGCACTGATTATTAGGGTAAATATCAGTAATCCAAGGTAATATAGTGTTTAACCCATTGGCGCCGGGTGTCACGTACGTACATGCCATGGCTGTTGTGGACCAAACGCCGGGGGCATCATGCCATGCCCATTCCCGCGCTACTGGCTCGTCGGACGGAGGTTGTTTTCCTCCACTAGTAGGGGCTTCATTTATATGGTAAAGCTTTTAGGCAATGGCACCTAAAGTGAAGGTAAACCTTCAAAATTTTAATATTTTCATAAATTTTAGAAAAATAAAAACTTTTAGGTGCTATATGTCACTCGCAAACTACCGATCGAGCCGGGCGCAGACAGGGGAAACTGCCAGTGTGCGCCAACAAGCCGGCGCATACGTAAACTTGACAAAATTTTTACCCGTCGCTGATGGGTTAAGCAGTAGTAAGTTAGTTGAAGTAGATGTATAGGGCATTGGTTATATCAGAGTTGGTAAAGTTGCAATTATGTGCAAGCTGGCAAAGAATGCCAGATTTAATGATTTTCTTTAACTTTTGAAATTGCCACACCAGTGAATACCCTATTAACAATGTATAACCTGTTTGGTATTTAGCAGCATTTCCATAAAAATGACCACTTGTAAAGGAATTTTGTTTTGATTTATGGTACACTTTGTATATCAGCTGTAGTTTTGAATACTAATTGAAATGCCTTGTGAAATATTATGATAATCTTATTGGCAGACACTTCATGGAGACCAATCACCTCTTTTCGCTGCAAGTGGGCAACAACAGAGTGTGGGACTATGTAAGAGATAACTATGTGCATCGCTTATTACAAAGTGAAGGTGATGGCAAGGTAAGGGAAGACTTACTCATCGTCAGTGTTTGATCACTTGAAAGCTTGATTATTCAGAAATAAAAAAAGCTTCTAAAATAATGGTATTTCCATTCTTTAGCCAAATAACCTCCTTTTTTTTTAGCATTGAAATAAATATTTTCCCCTGTTTTCATGACTTTTATACTAAACTTTTTAAAATTTACACATCTTGAATTCAGAAGTAAAGGCAATTTTTTTGAAGAACTGTTTCACCTATTATCCATGCTTATAATGCAACATTCTGTAGGTTGTATCATATGAGCGGACATCACCTGTGTCTGATACAAAGGAGGAGTTAGTTCAAGGGGAAGAAAAGTTGACGGCACTGCAGCTTGAATACACACACCTCCTCTCCTCGCAGCTGGAGTCACAAAGACAATATTTTGAAAACAAGATAACAGAAGCACAAGCAGAGGCGTGGCATGAGGTAATAAGTTCTTTTCAGTAAGCATTTGGAGTTGCTTAAGGTCAGATTTTCCAATAAAGCCTATTTGCAAGAAAGTAACAAGCCATAGTGAGAAATAGCAGTATGAGTTATTGTCTTTCTTGGTTTTGTGTCTGTCATACATTTAATTCTTTCACTTAAAGTGCTTGTATTTAGGAATCTTTTTACATTACTATTTGTTGAGATTACATATTTTTTCTTCAAATGCATATTTTACACTTTACAGTATATTTTAAGAATGATTGATATATATCTAACAGGCAGAAGAATCAAAAGAAGCTGTAAAGAAACTCAGTGAAGAAATGCAGGAAATCAAACAAGAGTTGGCTTTTGTTACACGTGAGAAAGTTACACTTGATAAGAAGATCAACCAGCTGAATAGTAAATTGGCAAAGGTAAGGCTTTAAGAGATGTCGTTATTGATTGAGTTCATGGTGCAGTATTTTGCTAAATATTATCCAAATTGTTTACTATGAATTAAAGTTTAAAAAGTGTATGAATCTAGATGGCATTCAGTCGTACTCGGATTTCACATCAAAGCGAAGTGGGATTCATCCACATATTATTGACATCTGTTTTCCAGGTGTCCAAAGATCTGGAGACAGAGCAGGAGCTGAACCTGTCCATGCGTCAAGGCAAACAAGAATGGGTGTCCAAGGTCGTGAAGCTGGAAAGTGTGGTCAAACAGAAGGATCAGGTAAATAGACGATAGGTATAGAAAAGGGTATGTGTGAGTAGGTATGTGCATATGTTTGTGCAATATATATATCCAAAGTGTATTTGTAGATAATTGGTGGCAAGACACTTTATGAGTGCAAATTTTGAACAGGTGGAACTCATAGTCTGAACTTTTTCTTGAAAGAAATATGACCAGTGATAAAATATGGATTTATCATTCTGATTCTATAAATTAAGGAGAATAGAGACATTGCCTTTAGAAGAAACTTGACTTGGATGATATATATTCTGAAAAGTAAATGGTTTCTGAATGTACTTTTGTGCTGTTATTATTTTCTCCAATGTTTTTTTTATGTATTTCAAATTATATATTCAGTGTCTTATATTTTGCATAAAATATTGGGTATCAATTGTTACATATTATAAATAATATTTTCTTCCATTTTGCTTTTAAGATTGGAATTGAATGGCTGTAGCATGCAGTATTGTAAGTACTTAAGTTTGCACCATTTGCTTTTAAGGCAAAATTGATAATGAGAGTGTTTGAATTCCCCCACAGAAAATAGCTGAATTGGAGTCACAAGTGAGTGATGTGATGGCCCATCTGGAGGCCCTGTCCACAGTCAACTGCAATCCAGAGCTCCAGGGTGGCCAAGTCTATATCCCAAACGAGAACTCGAAGCCACAAGGGGCAAGACGGAAACATCGGAAGTAAATAAGATGAGAGGTTTCCAGTGTGTGGTGACTTTGGATTTTTTTTAGGGGGTTGGGGGCAGCTTGTTAAGATGTCCAGGCTTATTGTGCAAAAAGACTTGCTGTAAGACCTTTTTTTTCTTTGTTTTCCTTACCAGTTTTTCATTTTCTTTTTCTTTTTTGTCATGAAACTGTGAAGAAGTTGAAAGATTCTGTTATACTAGTCAGTATTTTCAGTAATTAATAGATCATATCTGTATGAGTACAATTATACGTGGAATTATTTAGGTTGTGTGGTAATTATATATATACAAAATATTTGTTACTTACGTGAATATGAGATTTAAATGTTTAGAACAAGGAAATAGGTACCTTAGATTTGTGTTCTGACTGATATCTCAAGTTAAATTTTATCTCAATATAGGTTAAAAAAAAATTGAAATGTTATGTTTATGTACATGGATATTGTAAATATATCTTGCATATTTTCCCTTTAGCATATCATTATAATCACCAATTGGGAATTGTAAATATAACTTTTCCCACTTATTTTTTTCTTCAATAATATCATTATCATAACTGATATGTTATTTCAAATTACAAAGAAATTAATAAAAACTATTTTTATGGTCTCACATTTTTCACTTTCCTCTCTTGATGTTATATTATAATATTATAATACAATAATGAATAGTAAAAACTAAAAGACTTTTAATTAAACCCTCATATAATATTTTTGCCTACACAATATAATCAATAAATAATTAATTAAGTTTTGAGGCAGAAAGTATTATATGAATGGTAACCTACTGTTTCTGCATATCTGATATGACATTTTTATATTTTCAAAGGAAGGAAGATGCAGTTATTGTTAATCTAATTACAGAATCTTTAATAAGTCATTTTATTTTACTGTTACAATTGACCTGTACAGATAAGCTGAGCCCATCTTCAAAGTGGATACTAATATTGAATTCATTAGCATTTAAGGTGGTTTCCATGCTCTGTTTGTCAACCTTTTCCTCCTCATGATAGAAAACCAGGGCCAAGTAGAACAAATCTCATAACAACTTCAAATATATTCATTCATTCTTTGCATAGTCACTTAGTAGGTGTTTGGAACACCAGCAGAGGTTAAAAGGATGCACACAAAAAATATATCTTGGTTCATTCTTACACACACATTATTTTCCTAATGCATGTAATTTTTCATTGTACCACCAGAGTTCACAGCTAAGTGATGTACATCTCTTCATATTCCACATCTTGTGTTCTTTTCATCATTACATTTAAAGATCAGGTTTCCACAATCAATTGCCTTTGTTTTCCTATGCATTTGTATTAAAGTGATTTCTTTGCCTACAATGTTGAATTCTCTTCCATTCATTCTCTCTTATTTTTGTTCATGTCCCTTAATAAGTCTTCATTATGCAGTTTACACATTCTCATCAGGATCCACCTCGGCACAAAGTTGTCCATAACCCAAGCCTGAAATATTTACATAAAGCATTAAAACATGCAATGTGATGAATCAAAATACTAAGGTTGTAATAGAAATTACAGCATGATGAAAAGGGCTATATATGTAATGATCCTTACCATTATTCCATGAGTCCAGTAGCCTGTGGTGTAACTGGTAAACCCCAGAGTGTCCAGGGCATGTGCAGCAAAGTTTGAGGCAGTTGGCACCATAAGACCTAGTGGATGTGAACAAACATTCAAAGTGTAAGGACAAGATAGATACAAATTCATACATTTGCTTTTTCACCATTTTCAGTTCAGATTACTTGTTACAATTTATATTTCTAAGTTTGTATTTTTTTGTGTGTGGATATGTGTGATCATCTGTATATGTATGCATGTGAAAGTCAGTGTATTCTGGGATGAATCTATTAAGTGTCCCTTACTTGGCTTGTAGATCTTTTCAGAGTAGCTTGTCATATTGGTTGATACATAACCTGGAGTAATGGTCTGAACTGTAATGCCTGAATGTATATACTCCACTCCTAAAGCCATGGAGAAGTAATCTACAAATGCCTGAATAATGAAGAATAAAGTATATTACTAATTAGCATAAAGCAAATGAGGAATCTGCATTGAATAAAAGGTATTTAAATTCTAGCAGCTTACAGCAAATAAAATCATAAGCCATTCACTTATTTTTTAATGACTGAATAGACATTTCAGAATTCAATCAAAATTGTACATGCTGAAGTATCCCTTAAAATAAGTTTTAGACTTGATAATAGCATTAGTGAATAAGAGCCAGTCTGAAAACAAAGTCCTCTTGATGAGGTCTTTTACAGGAAATATAATTCAGTTATACTAAGAACGAGTCTAGTTTCTTGAATTTGAAATCTGAACAGGAAATGACAACAACAAAAAATGGTAAAGAGCAAAAGTAAGGCTACCTGATAGCACAGGTCATTACCATCCATCAAGTGCAAGCCACCTACTCTACCTTTGAAGCAGAGTAAATTTGGAGGAGGGGAACAGGACATCGCCCAGCTATGGAAGCCAAATTTACTATGGCCCCTTTTCTGCGCTTGAGCATTTGAGGGAGGATGATCTTGGTCATTGCCAGAGGAGATGCAACATTCACATTAACATGACTCCAAAGAATATGGTCGTTCACCTCACCAAAGCTCATAGGGTGAGGGGTTATAACTCCCACATTGTTCACTAGAAGAGATGAAAATCAGCATGGAACATTATACATAATGTTCTTACTTCTTAATCCTGTTAACTCTGTATTTTGATCATTACATTCAGAGTACTGGTTGAAGTTAATTATTTCAGTATTTAGTGATATACTAATCAATGAAAACAAATAAGCATTAACATGTATAGTTTTAGAGAGAACAATAGACTGCAAATCAATAGGTATTGAAAAAGTATTTCAACTTTATTTTAAACTACAGCTAATATTTTTATATATATTTGTTTAACAGTTTAGTTTCCTGAAAAATTACCTAAGATGCCAATCTCCTTTCCTTCAATGCACTTCTCAATTTCAGAATAAATCTCCCTTCCCAAGCTGAAGTCTACCTGTACTCTTTCTGTCTTGACTCCAAACTTTTTGCCTGTAAGCCCAACACAGTGAGATAAAATTATTTCATATTTAAATACTAATTAAAACTAGATTAGTAAACAAGTAACTTTTTTCTAATTGTATTATCATAACTTTTTTCAAAATATCAAAGAAGTATAATAACAAAATTTTCATAACATATTTATCAACTTATTAAAATTCCCAAAACTTACCAATCTGTGAAGCAACATCCTGTAGTTTTTCTGCAGTTCGAGATATTAAAATAATGTTCATGCCATTCTTTGCCAGTTCAAAAGTATAAGCTCTTCCAATTCCATCAGTACATCCTGTTACAACTGGAAAATATTCATATATTAATTAACTCATTTATCCTCTTTATCTAATCATCTATCCAAGTAAAAAAAAATACACAGTTACTTTAAGAAAAGAATTTGAACCTGTTGATGTTTCCATTCCAACTAAATTGCATTTTAGACAATAAAACTGAAAAGGATACTCCTTGAGGCATATGATATATATGCATGTCGGACAGTACAAAACTTGACCCAGTTCTTTTTTCCTTGTCCTTCAATCAAATTTTCTTTGTTTCTTTTCGATTTTGCCACATGATGTAGTCTGATACAAAAATCACACTTTGGTATTCCTTTAATACTGTGGCTGTTTTTCTATTCATCTTTGTACACTCATTATTGTATTTGTATTTTTGTTCAGACAAGAGAAAAAAATCTTCATAAAGCATAATATCATGATGTAAGCTACTACCTTTATTTCAAAGTATTAGTGTAAATAATTGCATAGAGCCTACGAAATGCCAGCATGTAAAATTAAGTACATGACTATAAGTATGTATTGGTACGTGTGTTTGGGTTAGTATGAGTGTGGCTGTGAATATGGGCGTGGTGTTAGTGTGGGTATGGCAAGGTGTACTTATATAGCCTTGGGTATGGGTGTGCCTGCATGTCCGTCTTCATGCCTGCTTATGTGCCTTCCTAAGGACCTGCGAATGTGGAATGTGAGTGTGTGGGTGAGGGTATGCATGATCTATCTATGCGTGTGTTTGTACGTGCCTGTGTTTGCCCTAGCATGTGTGTTTATACGTTTTCTTTCCATACTTTCATCTAATACATACTTGCCCATTTCCCGTAAGTCCGCACCAAGTTCTTCTTACACAGCTTTGACCACACATGCGCCCTCAGACCAACGACCACATCCCAAGCCGTCCTCACTACGATCTTCGTAGCCGTCAGGATGCCAAGGACCGTAATAACATTCACTACGGCCTCAAGATCTGGAAATAACCGGAGATCTTTAAAGTCAATCATGTCCGCCTCTGTTCTGACCGACCATTGATGACGTTGATAGCCCTTCAGAACTTTTTGTTCACGATGACGTTTCGTTTCTAGGGTAACATTAAGCGTTGTTTGTCGGTATGCATCGTTCGTATCGCTATTTCTGCCAAGGGCCAGTTTGTCATGCCGTAGATGCTATGATCAATGAAAGAGCTTGTCGTTATCTTATCGTGAGACAAATCTCATAGTGAGATAAGTGATGGAAAGTTGCTAGGTATTTTTTCAAGACTTTCATCCTCCGATAAGTAATGAATGTACTATTTTCGTTAATTCTACGGCTTTTCAAAGTTAAAAATCAAATAGAGCTGAAGGCAAGTTGATAGATTTTAATCACTCTGAGTTGAAAAAGGCATAACTGTGATATTAAACATGAATGTAAAGCATGACTGATATTTAACATGTATGTGACACTACATTTTATATGTGTATGTACGTGCTTGCGTGTGTGTGTATGTATGTATGTATGTGTGTGTGTGTATGCGTGTTGGGGAGGTAGATCTTGCCAGTCAGCGACCCTAAAGGAACAAGCCCAACTCCCCTTCCACCCTGCAAGCGAGACTGGCTATGAATCCCACTGAGAAAGCAGTCCGGTCTCCTACTCAGGGGATCCACTGTACCTCATCCGCGTTCCCGAATTTTTGGGAAAGGGGTTTATTTTTGGATCTTATTTCGGGGAAAATTCCCCGAAAATTCTAAGAGAGGGGGTCTTTTTCTTGCTCTCTTCCCGAAAAAACAAGGTATTTTTCAACCCGTCCTCGACAAATAAAAAAATAGTAGTTTTAAACCAGTCCCCGAGGACGCCTTCGGTGCGCGATCTTCGCGTGCAGTTCCTAGCAAGGTCTATATAGGTACTTATATAGACCTTGGTTCCTAGATTCCCGTCCCGTTTGGCCCCGTTCGCGCCTCGGGTTCAGAAAGACTAGGAGGCTTTTCTTAGACAAGCACAAATTTGTTAGATGAACTCCTTCATTTAGGGGAGGGCAGTTTACAGCGATCCCTTCTCTTAGGGGTCAGTTCACTAAAGGAGTTAGGATGTGGTTTCAGATACAGGTTTTCTAGTATCAGTGTCCATGAAAAGACAGAGAGGAGTGTGCTTGGGGGTTCGTTAGGCCGTTTCCAATCGCTTGGCAGTGCTCGGCAGCCCAAGGGACCCTGTAGCACCGTGGAACACCTTCAAATACTTGAAGCAGCTAAGGAGTTCAGTGGTGACCACCCAAGAACAAGGTACAGCTTTGTCTTATTACAGGAGATCCATATTGCACGGTTTGATTGGTCGGAGATCGGGCTTTGCATCGACCTTTGACACATAGGTCTCAAACACGGCAAAGGAGGCATAAGAAACCACATAGCAGGGAGAGGTCGGAGGCCTAGATCAAAACTCGCCCCACTGATGATAGTTCATCTCATTTTCAGCAGCCATCGACGATTAACAAGGAGGTGAGTGGTGTCGTGATGCCAGAGATGGGCAGGTTCGAGACACGTTTGTAGTGGAATTGGCATTGCCGTAGCTGCCCGATAACAGTCATTTTAACGGTTTGTCTGATATGTAAATATCTAGTTAATTGTTATAAAGTGCAGAATAACCCGTCTCCTCTTTATATCATTTCTAACGTGAAATGTATTTGTTCTTTAAGCAATTTATGTGCTGCAAAAGGAAACAAGGGCTCGGATCAATATGTGTTTTATTTATCTTTTCATCATTATTAAAACAGAAACATATGTCGTGTAATGCCAAAGAAACCACAAAGAGAAAAAATAATGTTTGCTACTCTGTGAAGCTTGCAATATATTAACTCATTTTTTGGCATAAATTCATATATTTTTCCCTTATTCACAATACAACAAGGGCATTTACATCAAGTTTATATGAATATATACGAATATCGTAGTTTTTTCCGCTGGATGTTGATCGCGTCAATAACAAGTTCTTCTACTTGGCTACAAAAAAATAAGACATATTATAGTAAGCTTGTTTAATTATTAGGAGTTACTTGATTTGCGTTTTGTAGACCTATTAAATTGTTGTAAAGAAGATCAGGAAATTATTAGTCAGAACATTAGGATATACTCTTATTTCATTCTGACGCCATATACGTCTCTCTCTCTCTCTCTCTCTCTCTCTCTCTCTCTCTCTCTCTCTCTCTCTCTCTCTCTCTCTCTCTCTCTCTCTCTCTCTCTCTCTCTCTCTCTCTCTCTCTCTCTCTCTCTCTCAGACACACGCATTTATACACACATACACACACACACACATATGTATGTGTGTGTGTGTGTATTAATGTATATATACAAATATATATAATGTAAATATATATATATATATATATATATAATATATTATATATATATATATATATATATATATATACATAATGCACACACACACACACACACACACACACACACACACACACACACACACACATATATATATATATGTGTGTGTGTGTGTGTGTGTGTGTGTGTGTGTGTGTGTGTGTGTGTGTGTGTGTGTGTGTGTGTATTTCTATATCTATCTATCTATCCATATATCTATATACATGTATACATTTACGCATATTCATGCATGTATGTATGTATAATATATGTTTGTATGTATATATGAATGTGTATGTATGTATATATGTGTATATGTGTGTGTGTGTGTGTGTGTGTGTGTGTGTGTGTGTGTGTGTGTGTGTGTGTGTGTGTGTGTGTGTGTGTGTGTGTGTGTGTGTTGTGTGCGTGTGTGTGTGTTGTGTTGTGTGTGTGTGTGTGTTGTGTGTGTGTGTGTGTGTGTGTGTGTGTGTGTGTGTGTGTGTGTGTGTGTGTGTGTGTGTGTGTGTGTGTGTGTGTGTGTGTGGTGTGTTGTGTGTGTGCGTATGTGTTTTGTGCGTGTGTGTGTGTGTGTATATGGATGTATATGTATATATATGTGTATATACACACACGCACACATATAAGCGTGTGTGGGTGTGTGTGTCTATCACAAATATAGCTCCCTTCACATCCCTCCACAACTCAATTGAGTTCTGCTACACATTTCCCACCAAATATTATTTTCCCGCCATCCACTTCTGCTGAGCTCCCACCAGGCATTCATTCTTCTTTCGTCTTCTTTAAATCTTTCAGTAAATCCTCGCAATTCTTCTTCAAGAACTTCATCCAGACCCATCGTGGAAAGAAAGTATCCATCACCCAAGCCTGAAAAGCGGAAAACAATAGACACAATTGGGTTAATCATTCAGATAATTATTATTTACAATTATCTTTTCAAACATTCTGTCTATGTTTGTTATCAGTATACATTCGTTTGTTGCTATAAATGGTCCCCAAGTCGATATGCTTTCCGCTCTCTCGATTTTAACGGACGGATTGATACTATGCAAAATCTTGTTTAGGTTAACACTCTCTTTCTTCCTGTTTATTTTGTGTACTTAGACATCTCTCCTCTTAGACCAGAGGTTCTTGACCTGAGGGTGCGCCAGTAATCTCCAAGGGGGTCATAAGCCCTTCAGAAAAAGCAGGAATTTCTCTATGTATATTTGTTATTCTTTTACCGAGAACATGGACAAATAATCAGGTCTGCTAACAAAGTGACTAATCGTTACTTAATAAAAAGGCTAAGAACTTATTTTTAATTTTCTTTAAAATCTGGAAGGAAATTTTGTTCATAGGAGTGAGTGGATGGAAGGACAAATCCCTACAGGAGACGTGATAGTAAAAAGGTTAAAAACCACTGATTTAGGCATTCATCTTACATATCCAAACACTTCCTAGTCAGTTTATCTAGACATGCATTCTTCCGCCTTTCTATCTATTCAGACATTCCCTCTATCTATCTATTCACACATCCCTTCTGTCTATCTGTCTACTTAGACACTCATTCGTCTATCTATCACTTCAGACATCTCCCCAAATTTATCTATTCATTCCTTTCCCCTATCAATCTACTGGCTTATCTATCCACCCCCTGTCCATCCACCTATTCAAGACAACCCTCTAGCAAAAGTGCCCACCTGTAAGCCATGGGTCCAATAGCCTGTCGTGTAAGAGGTGTATCCCAAGGTATCCACAGCATGGGCGGCAAAGTTGGAGGCTGTTGGCACGAAGAATCCTAGCGAAAGAAAAGGGGAACGGGAAACAGACAAAATAAGGGGGTTATAAAGTATCACAGGAAGAGAAAACATATAGAAAAAATAGAAAAGATATATTAGGTGGAATATTATTATCATATGATAGAAAAAAAGAAAATAGACAAAATAATAGAAGAAAAAATATGAAAGAAAACACAATGCAAATAACAGAAATACATAAAGATGAAAAACTCTCACTGTCAAATATTTTCAAAAAATAAAACCGATATAAAAATAATACAAGAATACGTATAATTACAAATCTTACTTGGTTTGTGGACCTTTTCAGAGAAGCTGGTCATGCTGGTCGACACATAGGCGGGTGTAACGGTCTGAACGGTCACGCCAGAATTTTCGTATTCCGATCCTAAAGCTTCGGAAAAGAAGTCTACAAATGCCTGTGGAAATGCGTAATTACTAAAATGTTATTACCACTTTATGTATATGTTTGCACGTGTAAAAGCCTGTCAGAATTAAAATCGAATGTTTTCATATGGTAACTTATTTACTTTTTGGATTTATGTTTTCATATTAAAAAATCTGTCAGGATCAAATTTGAATTTTCATATATAGAATTTTATTTACTTTTTAATTTATGTTTTCATATACAAAAAAGCCCGTCAAAATTAACATCAGATGCTTAACTATAGAACTTTGTTTAATCTTTAGAATTATGTTATTATCGTAATGATTATCGCCGTCTCGATAAATACCTTGTATATGAATTAATAACGATGGTGCTGGTGAGGACAAGAATAAGGATAGGATTGGAAATAATTAGAGGAATTAGACTAATTACGATGATGCTAACCAAAACAAGAATGGTGATAATGATATTGATAATGATGGTGATGATGATAACGAAGACGATGAAAATGGTGATCATGACAGTAATGATAGCTATATTACTACTAATCAACGTAATATAAATGTCGATAATGACAAAAATTGTAACATCGACAATAACAATATCAACAACCGCAGTAACAGTAATGGCGATGGTACTACGTAAATAAGTGAGATACATTAGTCTAAAAAGAAAATAATGCATAAGTAGGGACAGCGTGGACGAGTATTTTCAGAATTCAAATAATCAGCATTATCCCTAACACTATGCAATATTAAAATTATTCCTTGACATACACAAAATGTTGTTATATAAATTAATCTTAATCGATGGTAAAAATAAGGAAAAAACGTGCAATAAGAAATAAGCATTTTAGTGTTATAGTGTTTTTTCCCGTCAACATGCAAGAGTATTTCCATCATCGTTCCCAGCCTGTGCTTACCTTTGTGGCGGAATAAACCTGCACCATCGGCACGGGATAGCGGCCGTAAATAGACGCAATGTTGACGATGGCTCCTTTGTGGCGCTCCAACATCCCTGGCAGGATCATTCTCGTCATTGCCAAGGGAGATGCAACATTGACATTGACGTGGCTCCAAAGCTGGTGCTCGCTGACTTCGCCGAAGTTCATAGGATGAGGTACTATAACGGCCACGTTGTTCACTGGAA
>NW_020872243.1:51064-58564 GCF_003789085.1 Penaeus vannamei
GCGGGGGGCACTGGGCAGCAGCGGGGGCACTGGGCAGCAGCAGGCGGGCGGCACTGGGCAGCAGCGGGGGGCACTGGGCAGCAGCAGGCGGGCGGCACTGGGCAGCAGCGGGGGGCACTGGGCAGCAGCGGGGGGCACTGGGCAGCAGTAGGCGGGCGGCACTGGGCAGCAGCGGGGGGCACTGGGCAGCAGCAGGCGGGCGGCACTGGGCAGCAGCGGGGGGCACTGGGCAGCAGCGGGGGGCACTGGGCAGCAGCGGGCGGGCGGCACTGGGCAGCAGCGGGCGGGCGGCACTGGGCAGCAGCGGGGGGCACTGGGCAGCAGCGAGCGGGCGGCACTGGGCAGCACCGGGCGGCACTGGGTAGCAGCAGGCGGGCGGCACTGGGCAGCAGCGGGCGGGTGGCACTGGGCAGCAGCGGGCGGGCGGCACTGGGCAGCAGCGGGGGGCACTGGGCAGCAGCGGGCGGGCGGCACTGGGCAGCAGCGGGCGGGCGGCATTGGGCAGCAGCGGGCGGGGGGCACTGGGCAGCAGCAGGCGGGCGGCACTGGGCAGCAGCGGGCGGGCGGCACTGGGCAGCAGCGGGCGGGCGGCACTGGGCAGCAGCGGGTGGCACTGGGCAGTAGCGGGCGGCACTGGGCAGCAGCGGGCGGGTGGCATTGGGCATCAGCGGGCGGCACTGGCAGCAGCAGGCGGGCGGCACTGGGCAGCAGCGGGCGGGCGGCACTGGGCAGCAGCGGGCGGCACTGGGCAGCAGCGGGGGCACTGGGCAGCAGCGGGCGGCACTGGGCAGCAGCGGGTGGCACTGGGCAGTAGCGGGCGGCACTGGGCAGCAGAGGGCGGGTGGCACTGGGCAGCAGCGGGGGGCACTGGGCAGAAGCGGGCGGGCGGCACTGGGCAGCAGCGGGCGGGTGGCACTGGGCAGCAGCGGGTGGTACTGGGCAGCAGCGGGCGGCACTGGGCAGCAGCGGGCGGCACTGGGCAGCAGCGGGGGGCACTGGGCAGCAGCGGGGGGCACTGGGCAGCAGCGGGTGGCACTGGGCAGCAGCGGGTTGGCGGCACTGGGCAGCGGCGGGCGGGCGGCACTGGGCAGCAGCGGCGGGTGGCACTGGGCAGCAGCGGGTGGTACTGGGCAGCAGCGGGCGGCACTGGGCAGCAGCGGGCGGCACTGGGCAGCAGCGGGGGCACTGGGCAGCAGCGGGCGGGTGGCACTGGGCAGTAGCGGGCGGCACTGGGCAGCAGCGGGTTGGCGGCACTGGGCAGCGGCGGGCGGGCGGCACTGGGCAGCAGCGGGCGGGTGGCACTGGGCAGCGGCGGGCGCCACTGGGCAGCAGTGGGCACTGGGCAGCAGCGGGCGCACTGGGCAGTAGCGGGTGGTACTGGGCAGCAGCGGGGGGCACTGGGCAGCAGCGGGCGGCACTGGGTAGCAGCGGGCGGGCGGCACTGTGCAGCAGCGGGCGGGCGGCACTGGGCAGCGGCGGGCGGCACTGGGCAGCAGCGGGCGGGCGGCACTGGGCAGCAGCGGGTTGGCGGCACTGGGCAGCAGCGGGCGGCGGCACTGGCAGCGGCGGGCGGCAATGGCAGCAGCGGGCGGCACTGGGCAGCGGCGGGCAGCGGCGGACAGCAGCGGGTGGTACTGGGCAGCAGCGGGCGGCACTGGGCAGCAGCGGGTGGCACTGGGCAGTAGCGGGTGGTACTGGCAGCGGCGGGCGGCACTGGGCAGCAGCGGGTGGCACTGGGCAGTAGCGGGTGGTACTGGGCAGCGGCGGGCGGCACTGGGCAACAGCGGGTGGCACTGGGCAGCGGCGGGCGGCACTGGGCAGCAGCGGGCGGCACTGGGCAGCAGCGGGGGGCACTGGCAGCAGCGGGCGGGTGGCACTGGGCAGTAGCGGGCGGCACTGGGCAGCAGCGGGTTGGCGGCACTGGGCAGCGGCGGGCGGGCGGCACTGGGCAGCAGCGGGCGGGTGGCACTGGGCAGCGGCGGGCGCCACTGGGCAGCAGTGGGCACTGGGCAGCAGCGGGCGGCACTGGGCAGTAGCGGGTGGTACTGGGCAGCAGCGGGGGGCACTGGGCAGCAGCGGGCGGCACTGGGTAGCAGCGGGCGGGCGGCACTGTGCAGCAGCGGGCGGGCGGCACTGGGCAGCGGCGGGCGGCACTGGGCAGCAGCGGGCGGGCGGCACTGGGCAGCAGCGGTTGGCGGCACTGGGCAGCAGCGGGCGGCGGCACTGGGCAGCGGCGGGCGGCAATGGGCAGCAGCGGGCGGCACTGGGCAGCGGCGGGCAGCGGCGGACAGCAGCGGGTGGTACTGGGCAGCAGCGGGCGGCACTGGGCAGCAGCGGGTGGCACTGGGCAGTAGCGGGTGTACTGGGCAGCGGCGGGCGGCACTGGGCAGCAGCGGGTGGCACTGGGCAGTAGCGGGTGGTACTGGGCAGCGGCGGGCGGCACTGGGCAACAGCGGTGGCACTGGGCAGCGGCGGGCGGCACTGGGCAGCGGCGGGCGGCACTGGGCAGCAGCAGGCGGCACTGGGCAGAGCGGGCGGCACTGGCAGTAGCGGGTGGTACTGGGCAGCAGCGGGGGGCACTGGGCAGCAGCGGGCGGCACTGGGCAGCGGCGGGCGGCACTGGGCAGCGGCGGGGGGCACTGGGCAGCGGCGGGCGGCACTGGGCAGCGGCGGGCGCACTGGGCAGCAGCGGGCAGCAGCGGGCGGCACTGGGCAGCGGCGGCCGCCACTGGGCAGCAGCGGGCGGCACTGGGCAGCAGCGGGCGGCACTGGCAGCAGCGGGCGGTACTGGGCATCAGCGGGCGGCACTGGGCAGTAGCGGGCGGTACTGGGCAGTAGCGAGTGGCACTGGGCAGTAGCGGGCGGTACTGGGCAGTAGCGGGTGGCTCTGGGCCGTACCGGGCAGTATTTGGTTTTAAATTTATAAGAGAATAAGAGACAATGCGTTTATAGCTACCGGGTAGTACATTTACTAGCAATGGGTAGTACCGGGCGATACCGGACAGTATTTCATATGAAATTTATAAGAGAAAAAGAGACAAATAATGTGTTTATAGATACCGGGCAGCACTTTTATTAGTGCCGGGCGGTACCGGTCAGTACTGGGAGGTACCGGCCAGTACCAGGCAGTATTTAGAATGAAATTTGTAAGAAAAAAAGAGACGAATAATGCATTTATAGCTACTGGGCAGTAGATTAATTAGCACCAGGCTAATACTGCCTGGTACTGCCTGTCGCCTACCCCAAGAAACACGCTCCTTGATAAAAGCTTTTGAACGAGTGGTCAACCATCTCTCTATTTCCGTCCTCGAGATTTTTGTTTCTAAATTTATGGTACCTCTATATGTATGTATGTATATACGTCCCAATAACGGTTGGGTGGGAACCCCTTGTATATCAGCTTCACTTGGGCCGACTCCAATGAACCTTGCTACTCTTGAACATTGGCCTGACTAGGTTCAGATCCAAGTTTCATGTCTCTACCTGTTATGGAACCCTTTTTTCTAGAACGCTCAAACCCACTGTTTGGCATAAACGTGTATCTACACTGGCCCTGGTTTCAGATGGAAGTTCTTGGATCTGACTTTTCGTAGTTTTTGCTATATGGCTATTGTTTGGGAGTGGATATGACTAGTTTAAGTTGATTTGAGTTGATTGGGTGATTTCTGGGGGAAGGGGGGAGGAGGTTTGGGTTATGGGTATATATATGTGTATATATATATATATATATATATATATATATAATATATATATATATATAATGCATATATCTTAAATATATATACATATACATATATATATATAATATATATATATACATATATATACATATATATATACATATATCTTAAATATATATACATATATATATATATATATACATAATATTAATATATACATACACACACACACACACACACACACACGTGTGCGTGTTTTTGTGTGTATTTATATATACTATGTATAAAGATTTCGTTCGATACAGCCATGTTTGTTGCTGTGTAGCCTACCCCTATTGCGCATTGTCTGGATCGCTCATAGTCACATACATCGTGTGACGTCATGCACGGTTGGTGGCGCGATGTCAATTATTTAGCAGACGACGGGCGCGGGGAATACAAAACGCCGAATTTTTGGTTGAATTACAATTGCCTTTCCAAAATTTGACCTGGTATTGATTCTTTATGATTTAATGTATAATTATTCATGAACATGTAGGTTAGAGACTGGACCTTCCCTTTAAAGAAAAAAAAATCATCTTCAGCAGTTAGGTGATTTTGCGTTCTAAAAGGCAAAGAATCATTTTTTTTTTCTGCATCTGTATATATATATATATATATATATATATATATTATATATATATATTATATATATAATATATATATATATATTAGAGTGCTTTCCGATTTTATACACATGTTCATTACACTAGTTATAACTAGAATTTTAAGAAATTAGGATTAGGGTCCCAAAGTTTGTGCTTCGTATGACAAATCGCTTACTTTTGTCTTTTAGCCATTGACTCGTATCATAACCGAATCGTTAAGCGTTTTACATATTCAGTTGAACAATTCACATCTAATGGGACACCTCCTCAGGTATGCTAACATTTCTAAATAAATTTTTCCCTCTGAAATTGACAAAGATTGAAAGATATACCGGTACCTTCAACTGTTAGTAAATATGAATATTCATAGTTACCTCTGTCAAGGAGGTTATGTTTTGGTGGCGTCGGTTATTTTCTTCGTTGGTTAGTAGGGTAACTCAAAAAGTTATGAGCAGGTTTTTATTATTTTTTTACCAGAGATGTCTTAACTGAACTTGGATGCCATTAAGTTTTGGTGGTGATCCCGATCATGATCCAAATCCAGGATATTTTTATTTAGATCAGTCACCCCTATTGCCTATTATTATAATTTGATTTCATACCTCCACCAAGAAGTTATGGTTACAGTAGTCACCAATGTACTCGAAGATTAGGTGATTTAAATGTAATTCTTCAAGTGTGAATACTTTATCTGCATCTGTGACCCTATTACCTTAGCGAAGATATGCGCTCTCTGAGTGCCTCTAGTTAATTACAAAACAATTAAGGAATTCATATAACATGTTCCTTCGATTTCAAATACAGTTTTTTATGAAACAGAATGATTTAGGAAAACAGTATGAAAGTCGTCAGGGGTGGTATGGCATTAAAGTTATTGTTCAAATGCTACAGCGCAAAGAGTATATGAGTTTACATGAATACGCGTGAAGTTGCAAATGTGTATTCTGATCACGAATTGTTTTTTTTTTTTCTTTTTTAAATTTCTGTATTGTTTGTTATTTTACAGGGAATCTAATCTTACTAAAGTGACATCATTCCTATATATAGGACAGACTGGATAGCTTGAATTGTTATTTTTGAAAATGGATCAGCAAAGCGCACTCGTAGAACAGGTAAGGACTTGACATGCAGATATAATTTGAAGACCAAGAAATGAGAAAAAAATGCACGGAAAGACTGCTACTAGTACATTAGCTTTCTCTGGGCAAAGTTCATTTACTATAAAAATAGCCTTTGACCTCCTTAGCAAGGTTGCTGATACGGGTGAGTGTTTCCATGTCGAACTCGCATCCGTGGCAGACAGTTGTCCCTAATGAGATATTCACATTTTTCTGGGAGATTTCAATGCAGTCCATGGTCCGACAGAAACGTTTCCAGCAGCGAGAATAGCCTCCTTCTTTGGGACTTTGCTAGGTCCCAGACGCTGAGGATTTCTGACTCCTGGTATTAGCTTGTGGCGGACGCCACAATCACCTCGGCACCGGCGCTGTCTCGAACCGCACAATTACCTCACTTGGCACCGGCACACCTCACTCGGCTGAATTGCCCCTACGCCGAGTCAGCCGGCAGGCAAGCGTGGCGAGGCCCGCGGCGCTGATTCGCCGCGACACGAAAGTTAAGGATACAGCCTTCGGCCAATCAGCACACTCAGCCACAAACGTCCAGCAGTGTTACTTTGTCCCTTTAGCATTTATAATGCATTTCTCGCCAAAAATATATACACTTCACAGTCTTCTCTGCACTTCAGTGTTTACTTCACCTTACCACTCAAGACCTTAGCTCTTGACTACCTCGCTCGGAGGCCTTTCTACAAGCTCTCCAACCTGCCTCGCTGGACTTGGTATTGTACAATAATGCGGGTAATGTGGCCGAAAGGGTTGAGCTTAGCCTTGTTAACACTCGTTGGAGAATCCTCTAAATTAACAGGGTTTACCGGAGTGCTGAGTCTTATGGTGCTTACCATAGAATGGTTATAGTTACCATTCGGTTCCCTTTCAAAACCTACTGTACACTCTAGAGAGGAGCGTGCCCTGAAGTTTGGCTACCTTTGACCGATTGAGGGAAATGAGGAAATATGAAATATGGACTACATGACGCGCAACAAAATTCTACAAAAGCTACTGGAACTGCCACGTTCCACTGCGTGTTGTGTCAATTCACGGTTGTCCGTTTTCGCCAGTAGACTGCGGAGGTTCTCAAAGCGAGAGGTCTCGAAACCCAGAGGTCTCGCAAAATAATTTTAAATGATAGCGAGATCCTGCAACCCCTCCTCCGCCTATTCCTACCCATCCTAACGGGTATAGAACTTGCCAGCGGTGGTCGATCTGCCCGATGTTCGATAATCGGTTCGGTATCAGAAAGACACCTTATGTAAACATGCTTTTTTATGTTTGCATGCGTTAGTGATTGTCAGAAATGTTTGTTGCTTAGGGGGTGAGTTGCGAATCTATCGAAGTACTTTTTAGGGGCCGTAGCCAAACAAGTCTGAGACCACTGGGCTATCGGAAGGTGATTCGGGAAATTCTGTGATTTACCGTATAAACAATTTGTAATATACAAAGCAGTGTGTTGCAATATGATGCAGTTGCGAAACAATTATGGGACATTTCCAAACAATTAATCTTACTAGTACCCAGGAAAATTAATATTTCTGGGAGAAACGCACAAAATAGTATGTGAATATCCCAGTTGGAACTATGTCTATAGTGTGAACAAAAATGTTGAAATCCTCAAAAAGTCGTTTTACAGTAACCTACATTTCGCCGATATAGATTACCATTATTGCTTCATGCAGGCAATGACCTTGGGTCATTTACGAAACTACATTTACGGAACGGAGATAAATCCACCTGGAAATTAGGCCGTGGCAACTCACCCACGTGTTATTGTTTACATGGCCTTGCGTCAGACTCGTTCTTGGTGTAAATGGTCTGCATGTAGGGGCGTTGCAAGTTCTCCCACAGACTGTTTATTCTTGAAAACCCATAATTTAGAAATTATTCGAGATGGCAGTGGCTGTGGATTCAGCGAAATACTTGATAGATGAGATTTTGCCGATTTTAAAGCGTATAGAGGAGGCGTTTGCTCTTGTCGGAATATGTTACGCCGGGTCGTCTGACTGTCAGCTTCCTTTGGAAGGTCACGAAAGGGGTTAGAGTACACTTTTGGTCTAA
>NW_020872243.1:68564-71064 GCF_003789085.1 Penaeus vannamei
TTGTGTTTTACTGTATCCGAAACTGAATTATGATATATTGGAATATCCTGAGAATATATATGCTGATGATCAGTTTAGCAGATAACTGGCTAGTTTTAGGACTCTAGATATAACAAATTATGTAATGATAACTTTTAGAAATAAGTATGAATATTTATCTCTTAAAAATAAACATTGTACATGATGAATAGAAATAAGTAGTCTGCCAGATGAAACTTAACTTCTGATTTTGTATTTTGCAGTTGTCTTTCCTGCAGCTTTTCCCAGAGTGGTTCATAGTAATGTGCTTCAGGTACATGGTGGAGTTCAACCAAAAAGAAGTTAAAATGAAGTGGGTAAGTGCTGCACTTACTTTATGGCCACCAAATAAATCCTTCCAAGCAAATGAGAATAATGAGATGGAGAGAAAGATTGTAATGTCAAGTGCTGCACTTTAAATATATGTGGTTTAATCAGTTGAGATTTGTCATGAGTGGATCGTCGAGTGAACTTGTTTTCTTTTTTTTGTTCGTTTGTTTTTGTCTTTTGCCCATGTTTTTAAGGACTTTTATTTGAAATTGAAAAAGGGAAATATTTTCTGTGTTTTATGTTTTTGATGTTTATTAATCGGAGAGTGTGACAGTTTGCTCGTCGAAAGTCTGTATTGTAGAAACAAGATGGAAGGAAATTAATTATCTTATATTTTGGTGTGATGAATATAGGGATGGGTTGTTGTTAGTTTTCTTAATTTTTCACTTTTTATTTTTTTTTTATAAATGTTGACAGATGAATAAGGCTGGAAAA
Source organism: Penaeus vannamei (assembly GCF_003789085.1). Classification (NCBI taxonomy): domain Eukaryota; kingdom Metazoa; phylum Arthropoda; class Malacostraca; order Decapoda; family Penaeidae; genus Penaeus; species Penaeus vannamei. The sequence goes on from NW_020872243.1 coordinate 69,348, forward strand.
ATATATATGATACAATTTTCTCAAGTCATTCATTGATTACCTTCATTCAGTCTCTTGAACCATATTATGTCTGTAACCCTTGCAGAAATGTCATGATTTTATGTCAGTGACTTACTGGCAGCTTGATTGAATAGTGATTTAGAAGGTTTTAAGCTACTTTTGCTTAATATTACCTGCAATGACTTAAGAGCTTTTGTTGGGTATATGTTATATTGGATTACATAAAAATAGTTTATTATGGCATTACTCCTCAGTGCATGCAGTTCATATGATAATGATTAAGATAGAACGTCATCAGATAAATTAGGAATTAAGGGAGAGATTCATGTTTTTATGTACTGAACCTTATTGCCTTTAAATGAAAGCAGCAAGATATGGTGGCATAGACTATGATGCATTAAAGTCTAACATTCCACTCCAGATAATGTACATATTGTGATTGTTGATTGTATATTGTTATCATTTATATAAGAGTTTAAGGAAGTAGCTTTGTGAATGACATTAGCAAACCTATTGCACTGTGGCAATATATGAAGTGGGACAAGCTTATGTGTGATGTTCTGTTTTTTTTTTCCTAGACATGAATCAATGCCAGTTTTCTTGCTAGGCCTGGAAGATTTGCTTGCTGTGAGGAAAGTGTATTGTAGAATTTTTGGTAAATGCGAGGTTGGAAATTTGAAGTTCAGTGAGTAATTATGAAACAGATGTAAACCAGAGAACCAGCTTTTGTTTCGTTCTCAGGTGGAAGCTATGTGAAAGGAATGAAATAGGAAATATTACAAATATTGAACTTCAGTCTTTAACTGTGACATGTCTCATGAAATATCCATTTGGTAGCCTACAACACATACTCAAGAGAGTTGGTTGCTCACCGATATTAACACCTATGTATAGTGTTTTGGAGGGAGTTAAATGCATCTCTTCTGATATCTCCCAGCTTATCCCAAGATACAGTACCTCATGCAGTAGTGACTGTTTAGAATCCTATTTTCTATGCAGCCCGGATTAATGAGGAAACTGGTAAATTTGAAACATTATATATTTGTTGTCTAGATGTTTTAATTTTTTTTTTTATTCAAAGCGAGAAATATATGCCTTACAAATTAAGAAGCATAATTTGTTTGCATTCAGAAGCCATTTTCTGGTTTTGTTAAATCTCTTCTGTGGTACTTTACTGGTTAAGAGAGGTATTTGAAAAAAAAAGTTTATATAAGTAACTGATTGGAGTTCTCATAAAAGTGAGATTTACAAACACCAACATTCAGTTTGTAGACATTTACATAGATCAAACTGCAGATTGTTTAATTGTGCCATTGCAGATTCATTCTAGTGTACTTTTATAATGCAGTGATCCAGTGTAGGTAAATGTACACCTGTATAACTCCTACCCAGAGAATGATTTGTTTGTGAGACAATCTAGATTTTCATAGCACAGTCAAATCTGTCATGCACGAATATGTAATCTGCAGGATAGAATCATTGTGCCCTTAGTAACATTTGATAGAATATTACCTTGAAGATAATTGTATGGAAACAGTCAGGCTGTGAAGAACTTTGCCAAATAATTGTAATGGTAAGATTGATTGTGGTAAGTCTTGTGGGTATTTTTGCTTAGATTTTGTGACCAGTAAGAGTGAAGAGTCGCCTTGCAGTACGATAAGAGTTATTTGTTATGATTTATAATGATAAACCATTTTATAATGGGATAGAGAGAGTG
>NW_020872244.1:0-17500 GCF_003789085.1 Penaeus vannamei
GCAGTAATTATTACCATAATCAGGGTTGTGGGATCATATGACGAATGCACCACTGTGCAGTAATTATTTCACGTGTTCTTCCTGGACTCAAGGAGGCTCTTAGTTTTCTGTGGTAACTCACAGTGGCGTCTGAAAATCGAACAGCCAGAGTCTGGACTGGTGCTGCCTATACCCCACACCACTAGACACAACAGCTTGGAGACACCATGCTCCCAGGGAGAGAATGATAAACTCTCCTTTCTTGTTCCCATTTTCTATGCACAATGTGTCAGTTTCCCTCCCACCAGGTATTGCAAATAGCAACACATCAGCTAGGATGTATCACAGGTCGACTAAGAGTCGCAAGTTTTTCCTACAGATCTGGTCAACAACACTTGATTTTCTTAAAGAAAAAGAAGAAGAAGAAGAATGAAGAAGGAGAAGCCGCCAAACAGCATTTAAAAACATATCTTAGTCTACTAAGTAAAAATAATAATGCTAAATATATAATAATAACTAATGATAACTAAATAACTTACCTGTGAGCACGACCTTTCCTGAGACGAAGATGAGGAGTACAATACGAGGCTTGACCATTCGGTAGATCAAGCCAGGGAACAGCTCTGGCTCGTAGCTGGTGTCAAGAAGGTAAAAAAAAAAATAAATAAATAAATAAGTATATAAATTAATTAATTAATTAAATTCATGGGACAACATTGTAAATTAAGTAACATATCCACTACAGGTAATCATAAACACTATACAATCGACAAATAGACTTACCTGCTGAACTGACTGTGTGTGAGAACAAGACCCTCTAGTCGGATAGGGAACTTGACATCACAGCTTCCGACCATATTCTGGATCTTGAAGTCCATGAATTTGGCCTGTTACAAGTAAAGAAAAAAGGAAGAAAAGGAAGGAGGAAGGAGGTTAGAATTATTTGGTTATCAGTAATGAACTTCTCTTAATTTTGTTCATCTTAATTATCTTTTTTCCTTCCTTCTATTAAACCTATCTTTGAACCAATTGATGCTGGGATGGAGCAGGTCCATGCCCCATCCACTGCACTTTAAACTTACTGATTTTATCTAAATATAGGTTTTGTTTAAATATCTAGCACCAAGGAGCTGGTTATTATGACTTCCTGATCTCACCTGTTTACATTATTACTTGAGGTTATTATTTTTATTACAATTAGTGTTGTGGATACACTCAAACCTTTATGAGCTGACTACAAGTTAACAGGGCATTCACATTTTTTGTGTGCTAGTGTGTTTAATTGGTTTAGTATTCATCATTTTCCAAAATAATAAATACAGTACTGTGTTATTTCTGTCTTTCTTAATGTATTTGCTGATATTATCCACTGACAACCATGCCAAATTGAGTGTGAGCCGAAAGCTGGCTCAAGCCCACTGCACCATCTGAATGCCAGGCAGGGGCCCAGGCCTCACCTAATTAACTGAGCCTGCTGGGCAAGGGCCACTTATTGTCAGTAATTACATACAAATGGCTATACTGGACTGATGTCCTACCTTTGGTCCATTAAAAGGAGGTTTGAGTGTTATGCTATAATAATAATATTAACAATGAAAATAGTACTACTACTACTACTAATAATAATAAAACATTCATGACAATGATAGTTTTAAAACAAAACTTTCTTCCTTAAAAATTCAAGGAACAGAGTGAGGTCAGGCAGACTGTTCAAAATTAACTCCTTGGTGATTAAGTACATGTGGAGCATTGTGTGTGTAAGCAAAATTGACAAAACAAAACTACAGTGGATAATGCATGTACCTAGCACCAACGGTATAGGAAACTCTGTAAACTGGTCTAATAAGTATCAAGATTACACAGCGAAAACATCAACATCAGGAACCTACCGGGAACCCAAGCTTTTGCACTATTCTCGCATACTTTCTTGCTGCAAGTCTGGAGTCTTGCTCACTCTTGGCTCCTGTGCATACCATTTTGCCTGAGGAGAAGATGAGGGCTGTCGTCCGAGGTTCTCGAATACGCATGATGACTGCGGCAAATCGCTTGGGATTATATTCTGCATTACGAGCGTGGAGTGCAATTTTCTTCAGCTCCAACTTGCAGCTGAGGTTCACTGTTGACACAATGTTCCTGAAATTATGAGAAAAGTAAGGGACAGAGGAAAACATGGGCCTACAGGAGTGATCTACTGAGGACATTGCAGCTAAATTTCTGCCTCTGTGATTCAGAAAATAACATGAAAGGAAGAAAAAATCTACAATATAAAGGTTAGTCAGAAAATGTCCCTATTCTCAATAACTCATTATCAATTTTAAATGCCTATCTTTATTTTCTTTTAAAAGTACTCCCCAACAGACTTTGCACAGACCAGTATTCTGTAGAATTACTTCTGGTAGGTTCAAGGTGTTTCACATTCACATCTTCAAGGTTCCATCATGTCTAATTGTACTGAGCAACTGATCTAAAATCTTAGCATTCACCATATTCAAAGTGATTGTTCATGTATACTTGATACATCTGGAAATTTTCTGACCTGCACTCAAATTTCTGTCCCTCTAGGACAGATATAAATACTAAAATATACAAAGCATTGTTTTTCCTATCGCTGCAATCTAATTAAAAGATTATCTCTGTTATCACTGTATTCATTTCTTCCCTTACTTTAAAAATATGAACATTAATAAAAAGGAGTTTTAATTATTACTATTAGAAACAATCAGTTCCATTACAGTTATCATAGCAATATACTTCTAAATCAAAATCATTTATTACAAACTCTTTCAATACTAAATAAAACCTTAATAAGCCTAATCAATCATAAGAAAATGGCTTCCTGGCTTCAACTCACTGTAACTGTGGTACGATGCCAGGATCAGCCGAGTGTGGGGTCATAGGGGTCATGGGTCCTCCTATGGGGGTGGAAGGTCCTGTGGCTGAACCAAACATTCCGGCCCCAACCTGTGAACCTCCACCCACAGCTGGAGACATCATGCTCTGTAGAGAGTAGGTCGAGTAGTAGGTATAATAATGCCCACCAGGGATAGATATATGTTTGCTAAGAAGGCGCGCAACTGTGTGAAGTATGATATACCTATATCATGTGATATTTAAAGATTTACATTAAATGTATGAAGCAAAGACTCACTTGTACTGTTACTACTACCGCCATTGAAAACAGTAATATTATCAAACACTAATAACAATGATAGTAATAATATCCATTTTGTCAAAATAAATTTAAGAAATAACACAGAAACTAACTGGTGTCTGTGGCTGCATTAAGGTGTGTGGCGTAAACCCACTGCCAAAGGTCTGTGGCTGCTGCCCCATCTGCTGCCCCTGCTGCTGTTGCTGCTGCTGTTGGCTGTGTTGCTGGGCAGACTGCTGCTGCTGTTGCTGCTGGGCCGCTGGGAGGATCATCTCCTCTTCCTGCGAGTGCTGCAACGGTGTCCCGATGCTGGGGATGCTGAACCCCGGGGAAGGCAGCATGTGATCCATGCTTGTGTTTGTGGTTCACCGGCCTTGGGAGGAAACAAAAACTGTCATCAGTTTGTATTATTTAAAATGACACTTACTAAATCTAAATAAAACAGTAAATTGAACAAGGTTACATTTATGGATACAATCAAACAGATTACATTATTAAATGCAGATAATAGATTATACATTTCCATTTTTCAAAAGATCCAAAACAAAATGCTCAACTCTTATAAGATATTGGTATAAATTATGTGCATATTTATTTTTCATTTATTTATTTTATTTACTACCAATATTTGCTAATTATAAAGAACAGGACCAGGCATATGTTCACTGGCTTCATTATAGGCATTCTTCTTAAATGTCCAAAATAGGACCGTGTAAACACTACTGCAGTGTCACATCAACCTCATTTGCCACATCTCACACTTTCCTTCACTCTCCTATACCACCACAGAATTATCTAACATAGATGGAGGAAGCATGAGCTTGACAAAAACAAGTAAATGGTGGTGGTGGGGGGGGGGATAACTATGCTGTAATGAATACTTTAGAAAAACTTTACAACAGGACCACATACGTCTGAGACTAAAGACATGGTTCAACTGGTCTTGTATACGTCTAGGACCTGACTTTTATCCAAGTGCCCACCCAGACATAGTGTTTCAACTGCAAAAAGCACCACTACGCACAGTAATAATCATTTCAGCAACATAGAGCACAAGGACTTATTCCCTGTTTCACTATAGTTTGTATTTTATGGTGTATATTTTTTTAAGAAAGAAGCACACAAACCGATATATCAGATTCAAAATTATTAATGCTAATCTGACGGGATATCGACGAGAGGATAGATCCTGTTTCAATTTAGCCATTTCTTTATATTTGTTTTTGATAATAAAAACAAATTTTGTGATTATCAACTCTAAATGTTTTATGTAACTTTATTTATATAACTTTTGTTGACTTTATTGATTTAATAGTTTCTTTACAGACAAAAATTTTAAATTGCACCCTGAAAAGCTCAGAGATGCCCGAGGAAAAGAACAGTCTGATTCATGTCATTGCAAGCTCCCCTCAGCCCCTAGATTTTGCACCAAAGTGACCCAATTTTGCCCATATAGCCATGCATATGACCAGACCTGCATGTACACAAGACCAGTTGAACCGCGCCTTAAATGCACAACTACACAAAGATAATTTCATGAACCAAGATTTACCCTAACCTGAGGGTTCTGCCCCTAGACCCCATACAGATTGCTGCATTTCCCTAGCCAGTAAATTCTGTAACCCATTAACGCCAGTATATATTGAAGTCGAAAATAAAAGATTCCGGCAGCTACAAAATCAGCGGGCAGAGCTTCCCCGGAGTCTGTCTGCCCACCAGCAGCGGCCTGCTGCTGCGTCAGAGCTTGAACCCTGAAACAACATCACACTGGCAGGACGCCTGGTAATGTTTATTTTTTCAGGTGTCTCACATGTAGGACACCTGTCGTTATTGGGTTAACCCACTAGTGTCTGTATATTTTGAAGCCAAAAATAATAGTTTCAGGCGGCTTCAAAATTGGTGCACGGGCAGATTCCGGGCCGTGGCCTGTAACAGAATCAGAGTGCATGCTCCAATCCAATTACAGACAGAATCAGAGTGCATGCTCCAATCCAATTACAGACAGAATCAGAGTGCATGCTCCAATCCAATTACACTAGTGGGATGCCTGGCAATGTTAATTTTTCACAGTGTCTCATATGGGGGACACCCATCATAAATGGGTTAATTTTGTAAAGATGGTGAGCAACTTTAACCAATAATTCTTCTAGAAAACTCATATTTGCATTTGTTTTTTAAACAATCTGAAACTTCTTGGTTAACATCTCCTACTTAGCATACTTGACATGCTCAATAACCACATGGAAATCCATCAATTCTTCAGATAGTCTAGGCAACAGCTTCAAGAATTTTTTACATAATACAATACCCTTCTTTCTATTATGGCTTGTATTGTAATCTCAATTCAATAATCAAGTCTTTCCACTCTATAGTACTAAGTGTTATGATTTACTTATATCAACTGATGAAAGAAATTCTGGAAAATTATTGTGTCCTATCAGGTAAGCCTACCGTAGACAATACGAAGAATATCAAGATGATTTCGATAGAACTCAAAATCTCGCCCGGAAACGTTGGTAATGTACACCCGACAGAAAATCAAACCAGATTACTAAAAAACACGAGGAAAGGGTACTTGTCAAAGATTATGATATATTAGATAGGTACTCCCAAATCTGTTTTCTTCTCATAGGAAAATAAACTTCTTAGTATCTCCGTCTTTTCTTCTTCCATCTATGACACCCTACATTTTCTTGCGAAACGGAAAAAATAAAGAATGGCTGAAATAAGTTATAAATTCACCTTAAACGAATAAAATGTGAGTCGCTGTCTACACGGCAAACTCAGCGCTTTGAGCCGATGTAAACAAACACAAAGTTCACTTTTGGACTAAAACTTTCTTTTTCATTTATTTATATATATTCTGCATATTATTTTTTATCTTTCAAGTTTTAAAAATATATGTGGATGTTTAATGTGTTTAAACGATGAAAATTTGCTTTAGCAAACAGCTTTCGAAAAGGATTTTTTTTCTGCAGAAAAAAATATTGTTGTAATTTTATTTCACACTAAAGCTTCACTTATTGTATCATGTTTAAAATTTCGATTCAAATTGCTCTATCTTTTCTGGAAAAAAAAAATAGATCCTCATTTAAAGGTCCTTTTACATACGCGGACACTTATCCCTTCCTTCTCAAATACATCATGTATTCGTGTAGAAATCTTTACATAAGCAAAAGAAATAATTATTCGATTAAATATGTAATAGCAAAAGACACGGACTTTCTAAACAATTTCATAAATTTAAACGATGGGTCCCTAATAACATCAAGGACCGCCATCTTGGACCAAATGGGTAAACCGCGGGTAATTTTGATATAACGGAGATTCAAAATCGTATTCTGTTTTGGGGGTTTTCTCCCTCGTCGCTTCATCTACTTTGGTCCCCAAAAACGGTAAGTAATGACAAGAAGAGGTTGTTTAAAGATAAATGTGAGAAAGGTTGGAGAAAGAAGAAAAAAGAGAATAACCAAAAGGGCGTAGTATCTGGTTTGTGTTTTTTTCTTTTTTTCCTTTTTGTGTTTGTTTTTAATTTGTAGGGAAGGGAGTATGATGTACGTATGTAATTATTCATTTACAAATATTTTGTATATTTAATTTGCTGCAATCAGTCCTCTGAAATTACTTTATAAGACAAAAACAAAGTCAAAGACATTTGAAATTGATATAACGAGCAGCGTAGTGTCTTTTGTAGCCGGCAGCCGGTCAGCCATTTCTAATCTTCCCCAGCAGTTGCTAACGAACTCAGAACACCGTCTTTATACACTGCAGACATTATTTTTGCACAAATTGCACTCTGATAATGTATGGAATGTACATGTCACAGTAATGTTGCTTCAGTTTATACTTCAAATGTAGTAGTTGTTATGTTAGTTACATTGCTCAACATGTGTAAGGGATTTGAAGTTGATTATGTGTAGAGGAATTGGGTAGTTTTTCTTTTTTTTTTTTTTTTTTCTTTTCCTTTTTTTTTTTACAGAAGCTGCAGGTTGGTGATACTAATGAATTGGGTATTAAAGGCCTGTGAAACCCGTTTGAGATCTAGATTGACCTTTATTGCATAAAACAGATTTAGCAGATTTACCCTACAACCTTGAAAAACAATCTTAGGTTTCCTTGCATAGTTCGAGCCACCTATTATGGATTTGTTTTATTAATTTTGTTTGCACAGATTGTTCACCCAGGAGACGATTGTTAGGCCTTCGTGACCTTACCTTGCTACCCTCCTTTTTATTTAATTATTCATTTTTTGGTCAGTCTTCAGTATTACATTGGGTATATGTACCTCAACTATTGATATTGATATAATACAGAAATCTAAGACTTTTCTTTTCTGTAAACTTTTGGCACAAACGTATATCAATGATGCTATTTAATCCATAAAGCTCAGGTTCCAAAGTGGAGACTACAATTTATGATATTCAGATGCGTTGTGAGGTTTTGGAGAGGGAACATGGCGAGAAGGGCATGGGGTTTGGAATTAGGTTAGGTTTGGTTTGGTAATTTTGTTCAAAAACTGTTAACTTGGAGCTATATTGTTAGCAAGACAGGGGTCCAGACACTGTTGTCCAATTCTACCCACCTTTCAAGCGTGTTGCGTAACTGTAGAAAAGGACATTTAGAAAAGGTAAAGGGGAAATGTAGAATTTCAGAATGGATGGTACTGTTGATATACATTTGCGCCAAATGTTTATAGCGAAGAAAACTAATTGATGTGTTCTATTAATATCAGTCACAGTAATTGCAGTAGGTGCAAGGATGAAAATTTACCAAACTCTTTCAAGATTTCACAGAATGAGATAAAAAGGTGAAATCAGGTAGGCCTAGGAAGTGGTGATTAAACGTTATGGTTAACTTAGTTGACACACCAAGGGCGTCTTCTGTAAGTCAAGTCCAACCCTTGACATTAATGAAGAAGCTTAACAGTTCCTCAAGTTTTTTTCTACCAGTTCTGTCCAAGCATGATGTCATTATTATGGCTCCACCCGCTGTATAATCCACCAGTGCAGAGCATATTCAACTCAGAAAAATGTCAGTTAGGGAGGATGTTTTTCGATAATTCCTATCTGGCCATCTGTTGTAAGGTGATATTATAAGTAGAGAGACTTCATGCACTATTATACAATTATTATTCATATACATTTTGGAGAGAAAGACCACGAACTTGCCATCTAATTCTGAAAACAATTATTACATTGGTACTTTTCACAGTTTGAATGAATTTGGCTTGACTTTACATTCACACTTACCCTCCAGCAATTTTACATTAAACATAAATTATAGCAATGGAATGTGCATTATAGATTTTCTTATGAAAAGGTTAATCTAAAATAGTAAGATGAATGAAAGAATTTATTTACAAAAAAATCTTTATAGATGGATTTTTATATATCACATATAAGTGTTGTGTTGTGTGTGTGTGTATATATATATATAATATATTATATATTATATATATATATATATATATATATATATATATATATACATTATACACATATATATAGCACATATATACACATATAGACTATACATATACATATAGACATATACATGCATATACACATATACACATAATAGCACATATACACATATACCCACACTATACACATATAACACATATACCAAATATACACATATTATATCCATATACTACTATATACATATACATATCACTATATACTTACTATATATATATATTATAATATATATACTATACTAATTATAATATATATTTTCGCCGCCCTCCCGTATCCGCCTTCATAACTATTATAGACAGAATATACATTATACATATACATATACATCTATATACCTATATAATCCATAACTCAATACATATATATTATAATATAGTTAATTATACCAGATACATTCCTAATAAGCCACTACTGCCCATCCTACTATACTACAGCCTACTTAATTATAATAATAATATTTTATTACTATATGTATACCTATATAATAACTTTTATTTCCTATATATTATATAATAATTATATATATTTCACCCCCCATCTCTTATTCCGCCTATATTCCAATTATAATATAATATAATTATAATATTAATATATATATAGTATATAATATATATATATATATAAATAATTATACATATTACATACTCACTATCTCTACTCTACCTAATATTAATATATATACCATATTAATGATATATATATATATATACATGTTGTGTAATTATTAAGTGTATATAAATATATATATCTAATTATACCTTAACGCTATATCCGACTACTTAATATATATAATATATTTCCCCACCTACTATACCTACTACTCCAACATAATATACATACCTACCTTACATCTATATTGTACTTAGTATGTAGGTTTAACCACCTCTTATCTATATCACCCCTGAGATTGTAATATTATATTTATATATATGTATGTTTATATATGATTAGTATATATATATATAGTAAAGTTATATAAAATAAGTAGAATATTATAATATATAATATATCTAACATTAATATATATACTCACATGGCCCCCTATACTCCTATTAGTTATATTATATAATATATAATATATATATTATAACTTATAATATATATATATCATATAATATATAATTAAATATTATAAATATTTATAAGTATATGTTAATATATATTATAGTATATGGTATAGTATAATTATATATATATATATTTATATATATAATATTATACTAATATTATATACTCACCTACATATATATACTAATACATATAATCTTATATTATATTAATATATAATGATTATAGTATATTTACAGCCACCCTCATTATATAATTAAATCTCTCATACTACTACATACACCACTTTATAAATCCCCTTTCCTTCCCCCCCACACTACACTATATTATATTAATAATATATATATATAGTATCAATACCACCATAATTACTGTAATTATTCATCACTATATAATACAACCATCCTTTTTATATATAGATATATATATATAATTATATATAATATATATTATGATATATATATATAGTATAGATATATTATAGGTATACTAATGTAAATATATATAATGAGTGAGGACATTACTATATACCTATTATGTAATGTAGCATTCTGATAGTAATGATAGAGTTTATGACTTAGTAATGAATATATATATATTAATAGTACATTATGTTATTATCAATATATAATATATTACTAACATTATATAATATATAATAATATATATTAGTATGTCCACACTCTTTATATATACCAACTATTATATAGAAGTATATAGATAATAGGTAAATGTAGTAAATATTATTTATATTATATAAATATATATATGTATTAATATATTTATAAGTATACTGTATTATATTAGTTATATATTATACTATACCAATAATATATTAATAATATTCGTACTAGTGCACTTTTATATATATTATATATATATAGCTTAATATATATAGGATGTGTATACCTTAGTATATATGCATAATTACATATAATTATAATAGCTGAGTATAATAATATATTATATATATAGTAGTATAATTTTTTATAGTAGTAATATTATTTTATATTATATATATATCAATAATATACGGCCTCGCTATAGTATAATATTTATTATATATATAGTTATATAAATATTATTTAATATTATATATATAATATAATTATATTATGAATAGATTTATAATATATGGACATATATGAATAAATACATATAAATATACACTACTCACCACTTACTCATTAGAATAGGATAGCGTATACAATACATATACATACCCTATCGGAATATACAATGTATTATATATTATATTATATTCTTATAGTATAACATTATATATATATATTATATATATCATTCACATGTATGAATATACAATTATATTTATATATATAATATAATAATATGTTTATCAATATATCATATGAATGTATAGATATACAACCAACATATGTATATGATAGCATTATATGACGTATACTATATACTATAGAGTGAATATATATTAAGGATAATTCTGCAGTATATTTATAACTACTATACAACAAATGTATATATACATTAATATATAGATTATATTATGATATATATGTAGATAGGATATAATATTTAGGGTAATATAATAGTATATACAATACAACATATGGTATATAATACATTATATAATAGATAATATATTATAGGTATATTATTATATAAGTATAGATATACTATATCTATAATAACTATATACAATACATATGGTATACTATACACTACTATACATATGAAACTAATAGCATAATTGTTATGGTATATACATTATATAGATCATACTTATAGATATATATACTTACCTACCTAAATATTATATTAATGTACACACACACACACACACACACACACACAACACGTAATTATATATGAACACATCACAACACATATGAATATATGAACACAAGCACAAACACAATAATGTGTACACAAAATGGCTAATGTTAAGGGTTAAGAGATTGGATTTTGTGTGTTACGCCAAAGACGCCCAAAGCTAGGGCAACTAGAAGATGGTATTCATGTATAGGAGAAAAGGTTGCAGTCGTCATAATCTGCAGACAAAAGTGACAGCACCACAAATAAAGGAAAATTATCCCAGAAACCACTACTCGCATAGAAGCATATTTATTTTTAATATTATAATGAATATTAACAGTGCTTTAATAATAATGAGGACACTGATGGTATTGATAACTAAATTTAAGTTCAATTCACTCATGTACCTGATGCTTTATATAGATTTGCAGATTATCAGGCGATTGACTGTTGCTGATATAATCACAGTGAATACTTCATTTCTCATATTTACTGGTAAACATTTTTTTCATTATAGTCATTGTTCTGTTTACTGTTTTCCTTTCCTTCATGTGTAATGAAAATATTATTGTTGGTCAACTAACCTTCACTCCTCTCTTTCTCTTATAAATAGGTTTTACTTGAAAATTTAGGGGGAAATTTGAGAAAAAGTTTTTGCCATATGAAAACAAGATTTGCACTAGATTTATTCTTTTTTTGTTTGTTACTTTGTATATCACAGATTATATATGAGAAAAGGAGAGATTGAGATACTTCATCATTTATCTATTGACAAAGGGCTGTTTGGCTCGTAGGCCAGGAAAACACAAATACTCATGTGCGGTGTCAAGACCATTTGCCGATCCCATGCAGTGTTATTTCTTTTTCAGCTTTTTTAGCTCTTTTGCAATTTTATTATATATTTGTCATTTGATATTCTGTATCCTCATGGTAATAGACTTTTTTCCTAGCACAGACCCCTTTTCATTTCTTACTAATAGTAACAATATGTAACACATTGTTATTTGTGTTGTTTAATTTTTTTTCTGTAATATTCAGTCTTCTGTAATACAACCTGTGCCGCTAGTCACGTCAGGCACTAATAGGACCCTGAGTATGGGAATAAGTGTCCTCCTTCAAACCAGTGCTTTTCCAGTCATGGCTCATAGGTGGCACATTCTGCACTCATTTACTGACAGGAATAACACAAGAGCCCCTTCCTGAATGCCCGCTAAGCCTGCTCATACACCAAGAGCTTTGTGCACTCATTTCAAGTCATTTCCATCAGCCTGGACTTCAGTAGAATTTCGCATGATGGCAAGTTCATGTCACCCCAGCCCTCAACCAAATTTTACCATATGTTCATGCCACTTGCCCCTCAAACCAAATTTTTTCATGGTGTGGGTCACATCATCCAGATGCAAGGGATTAAAGTGAAGCAACATTAAGCAGTCATGTGGCTTCTGCATCTTTGGCACTTTGACAAATGGCCAACAGCTCTCCATTATGTATACTTTGGTGAGAGAGAGGTTTTAGGTCATGTCATCATTGTAATTGGTCATTGTTAACTAAGACTTATGAATGGGCATTGCACACCATTTGGAAGAACAGCACCAGTTTTCTAAGTTGACACAAATCATTTGATAACATTTTCAAAGTTTAGATACATAATAATAACCTACAGTCCCAATATTGGTCATGATATCAGTAATTAAATACAAAGAATACATTGATACTGATGAATTTGTTGACAATGGGCTGTTTTCCATGTTTACAGTTTGGATGTTTTCCATTGAAACCAGTTATAATGACAATTTTTTCCCTAAGTCATTGGGGAGGGCATGAAACATACCATGGAAATTGTGGGATAAACATAAAAATGTACAAGTAACAGTCTTGGAAATAATGAACCCTATAAGATTACTGTGGCCTTTGCACCTACAGCTCTCCAGTAAAGGCAAGCAAAGCTTGGACTGTTCATTCAGCCATAAATTATATGGGTCTATAAATTGCTTGTCACTACATTGCTCTAATGAGGGCTGATATTGCCATTATGAAATCTGGACTGTATACATTACATGCAATACCAAATTTGTTAGTATTAGCAATTAGCAGCTTACTGCATAGAATTACCATTGATTGATTGATTATTTGAATAAATTGATTTATTGTTTATATTGTAAACATTGATTTTTAGTTATAAAATACCTCATGGTGACTGTACTTGATGGATTAACAATCAGAGCAGGTTATCATCAAATCACTGTTGCAGATAAACACAAACAACAATAGAATTCAACTTGAGTGACAGAAAAAGAAACAAAAAATAAAAGGCAAAGCTAATGGAGGACTATCTGGAAATCTCGCTGAAGGTCAGTTGTTGCTAGATATTTTTTCCATTTTTATAAAACAAAAGTAAAAACAAAAGTTCAGTGAGCGCAAAACAAGTAGTAGAATTCTCAAGATTGTAACACTAATGCATTAAGTATGATATTGTGAAGATACATGTATATAGAATGCCAGACACTAGCTGACTTGTCATTCCTTGTACCAGGAAGAGATCTCGTCTTGTGACAGTGACGGAGTGAGCAGCTCAAACAGAGATGAAGATGAGGAGGAAGAGTATGAGGAGCAGCAATCAGGGGTGTGCTTTGAGGAGGAGCCAGGGAGTGAGGATGCCTTCTTCCAGGTGGGCAAGCGCTTTGATACTCTGGAGGAGCTGGAGGAAGCACAGCAGCAGTACCAGTATGCCAACTATTGTGAACTATGGAAGCGGGATGTGCGCACCCTGGAGTCAGCCAAGAAGCGTGCTCCCAAACGTGTCAACATGGCCAAAACGGCACTCAGGTACTACTCGGTAAAACTGTCTTGCAAATTTGGTGGGAAAGCACCGGTACAGAGGACTGACAAGAAGCGCTCATCTTGCTCTTTCCGCCAAGGCTGCCCCTTTGAGGTCTATCTGCGTCTCTCCCCAGATGGCAATGCTCTTGAGGTCCTCAATGTCAATGACATCCACAACCATGCACTTACCCGGGATGCCTTTCGTCCCCAGCCGCAGCCCCACATCACAGAAGCTGAGCGGTATTCCCGTGCCTTGCGCACTGCCCTCAGCTTGGCCTCCAGTGCATGTACTGGAGGGATGAAACTCTTCAGCATTAGACTTAGCCAGATGAATGGCCTTTTGCGCCAGTGGAGGAGCAATGATGGCCACTGTGGTCAGGCCAGCAAGGAGGCTAATGAGGCCCTCGACCACTTCCTTACCCGCTTAGGGGACAAGGAAATCAAAGATGCACTGCAAATATCCAGCAAAGGTATAAAGTTAAAAGTCCAAAAGGTCGAAAAGAATACAGGGAGGGGAGAGTGTGGATACATAACAGAAGAGTCTTTGATAAAGACCAAGGCAAATGAGGAAGAGGGGACTTGAGAAGAACTAGACCAGACAGTAGAGTCGTATAACCAGACAATATAGTAAAAGGAGAAGGGCGGCCGTAGAGGGAAAGGGAATCCATCCACAGCCTTGAAACTCACAGCCCACAGAGTACCTAAGAAGGCTAAACAGGGACCAAATGATTGCACGCACACCAACACAAACCCCAGCTTAGAAAACTAGACGAGGTGAAAACCGAGAAAACATTCAAGAAAGTTGTGGCTTGAAGTGCTATTGTTTAGTTCCGGGTCCAAACATGGCCATGATAAGGCTCCCCAGGGAACTGCCCATACTCAAGTAAAAAAAGGTGCACGACAAGATATTCAGCCCACACCTGACACTGTGCGACTTTGTCGAATGTAAGGCACGATATGTGGGATTTGCAGCTCAAGTAGAAGAGTACAACTATCTAACTAGGGGCGAGCCACCATTTGTAGCTACGTTAAGACTGTCCAATACACAAACTCGTATGTAGAATGAGATAAGAAAATAGAATAAAGTAGCGAACTGTGATTTGCTGCAAACGCGTGCAAATCACCAAGACCCATAACAGGAGATGACGATTGAAAAGCGAACGCTGTGGAGGCATTGTGAGAGATGATTTGTCTCTAGTTTTCACACTTCCTATGTGCGCCTGCTCCTCTAGGCAAGAGACACCACCTATGAGTAATACTGAGTTTTCTGCTTAGGAGTGACATGGTAGAGATCTATAGTAAAGAAGTAACTATATGATGAGTTGATGAGAAATGATGTGGTATCGTTGAGTGTGTGGGATTAAAGAAATGTGTATAGATTGTTTTTATTAATTGTTATTAACGGTTCACAACTTATTTATTGGTTGTTTCCAATTCTAGGTAAATGTTTTGGAATCACATAGCTATACCTCATCATCACTATTAAAGCAAAGATATGCGGTGGATTGTATCAAATTTAAGGCGGAAAGCTGCTTATTCTGATTATGTTTTGTATAATTGCAGAAAAACACTGAACTGCGAAGAGACGTCTTTCTATTCTTTCTTTGCACAGAGTTGAGCCACATGAGGTAAATAATTAGTATGCATAGTGGATAAATTGGTGAGCTAGTTTAAAATTGATATAAAAATCAATGAGTGTCTCTAGCATCAACACACACTCACTCACCTGGACAAGATATTAAATTATCAAAGCTCCTTTGTAAATGTTTTAGATAATCTTCGAAAAAAAAATAGGAATGTAATCACAGCAGAAAGTATCACTCATCTGGACATACTTGTTGTGAGTTTATTCAATAGATACAGTATTTTATTCATACTTGGAACTAATGATGGAGAGGGGTGGAGTAGGGGGATATAATTCCACCAGTGTAATCTGTACCTGGTACGTATAATTTTACAAATCTGGCTGACCCTATAGAATTATTGTACAAGATGGAGATAGTATAATATAAAAGATATTTCATTATTGTTTGTAAGATTTTGTTATTCTTCACTTAACCAGCAGATTGTGATGGATTGCTATTGACTGGTGAATATACACTTCAGCATCAAATTGAATTATATATATTAATTATTTATTATAATTATCGTTTATATTATTATCATTCTTACTTGTTTATTGTTAGTCATTTTATAGAAATAAATCATGTATTATTATTGTTATAGGTATTAATTATTATTATTTAAGCTATTAGTAATCTGTACGTATAGATATTGTGCATTTATCTTTGATAATTATGGCACTGTGGGACGTGATGGTTTTATTGTATGGGAATATATTGGTGTATATACCTAACTATAAACCTTATTACTTCGATGCAATTATTAATGTTTGATTCATTAAATTTTTAAATTACTTTATTAGAGTAGCAAATTGGCTAAACTGAGTAGACGACTATTTATTATTGTGAGTAGTCAAGCTATGATCTCATAGATTGAGCATTTGGATGATCTCCTCTCTCTGGCTGACTCCGGGGTGTTTGATTTTCTCTCTCATAACGCCACATGTTCTATACTCTTCTCTCACATAGAGGGACAGCCCGCTTGCGCCTCCCCCCTCTCTTTTTCCTCGCCATCCCCACCGCACACATCCAGCCTCTGCTCAGATCCTGACTGCGATTCATGATTCGAGATCCTCTCTAGATCTCATCATCTCGGCTCTCTCAATGATGATACGTACCAGGTTCGATTCTCTCAGGTTGGCTGATAGGCAGTATTTATCTCCTCTCTCTCCATTCAGGTATACATCATATGAAAGAGTCCAGATTAAAAAAAATAAATTAAAACCAAATTGATGGCTGTGGTGACGTAGGAAGGGTTGTTGATGCTAATGTTAAATTGAGCTCGAGTGAATGCTTTACAAATACAGACCAAGTTGAGGTGAAGATTAAGATCTGAGATAATGACAGATATCTTAAGTTCCGATTCCCAGGGGGTGTTTAACATGTCATGTCGAAAACACAACGCAGAATATATGTAAATGTGAATATATATAAGACTAGAAAACTAGATAACACATAAGAAACTTTTTAAGAGTGATCGTCAGACCTTAAAATCTAATAGTTAAGAAATAGTAAGTTTGCAAAAATGATCTGATAATGTAATATTGGTTTTTATGAGACATAAACACATTGTGATGTCATATATG
>NW_020872244.1:22500-25000 GCF_003789085.1 Penaeus vannamei
CCAGGAATCAGTGAGGGAGGGCCAGGGAGTTGATACACCAAATAGTTATTCATCTGAAACTGAGGATCTGCATGAAGAGCAGGCAGAAGGAGGGGTGACATCCATCCCAGATACACAAGAGGAGGCAGAGGGAGGGGTGACATCCATCCCAGAAACACAAAAGGAGGCAGAGGGAGGGGAGACATCCATCCCAGAAACACAAGAGGAGGCAGAGGGAGGGGAGACATCCATCCCAGAAACACAAGAAGAGGCAGAGGGAGGGGAGACATCCATCCCAGAAACACAAAAGGAGGCAGAAGGAGGGGAGACATCCATCCCAGAAACACAAGAGGAGGCAGAGGGAGGGGAGACATCCATCCCAGAAACACAAGAGGAGGCAGAGGGAGGGAGACATCCATCCAGAAACACAAGAGGAGCAGAGGGAGGGGAACATCCAAGAACACAAGAGAGTAATGCCAGTGCTGGGGCTCATTCCACTACCAAGGAACTGATTGAGAAAGAGGATGAATACCCTGACCAGCTGTCTCCCCCACTCAACTTCCGTGATGCAGATGAGGAGCACCGAGATAATGAGGCATCTGAGATTGATCATACAAGCTTTATTCTTGATAGCGATGATGACAAGGATAAAGAATTAGAGAGCAACATATCTGCACCCATCTCTACTCTAGAGGGATCACCTGATCGTAATAGGAGTTCTGCTGGGGTCTCAGATATGGCTTCATCTCCACTGCGGAAAAGTATGAGATTACACATGGATAAGACAGATTCTCCTCAGAAATCTTTAGAATCAGATGCCAAATTTTCTGAGATGAGCTTGGGATCTCAAGTTCAAATTGAGAGCAAAAGCCAGCTCAGGGCTCGTTCTTCCCTTGGGGAGACTACAGGGGAACGTTCTTCACCAAGGAGTGCAAGGAAAAGTTTGCCTGCTTCATTTTCACAGAGACTTGCAGGCTTGGATAGCAAAAGTCCAAGGAAAAGTGTTGGGATGCTCTATTTGGAAAGTAATTTTGATAAAGATTTACAGAGTGGCAGCCCATGGAAAGATTTTAAGATGAAAAATGCTCTGGTGAAATTGACAAGACTAGATGAAAGTACAGCCACAAATCTTTCACCAGCTGGAATATCTAGACTTAAAACACAGTCCCCTTCAGAACATACCATAAGAACCCCTCACACGGAAAGCAAAGAGTTGCCACCCTCAGGCTCCCCTCGGCCGAATGATGTGTCCTTAAGTAAGAAGAAACTGTTTGAGGGAGGGAAATCAAAGATGGCTACTCAGAAGGCTAAGATGCACACAGTCACCATTGAGGCTGAAGTCCACCCAGAAGAGGCCATTAAAGCAGCTACAAGAGCCTCTCCGGGGATGTTAGCTGTTGTAGATTCACAGGAAGAGCAGGAGTCAGTAGGAAGCATCAATGAAGAGGTTCAGGATGAACTGTCAAGTCCCAAGTCAAAGAGTAGATCACCAGTGCTAATTCAGGATGCTGATGCAGTGGATGTTCCTGCAGAGGAAGATATCGAAGAGTTTGATGGGGTTACATCCATTGCAGACAACAACAGCAGCAAAGGCGATGACCCCACGTTATTAAAGAAAGATCTGGAAGAGATAGTTAATGAGGAGACTAGACTGGCTTCACCCCAAAGAAGAAAAATGTTTGAGGCAGACGCAACTTCTGATAGGACGATAAGAGAGAGGTCTAGTCAAAGCACATCCAGCATAATTGAAGAAGCAACAGAGCCAGCTGTTTCTGACACTGTAGAAGAACTGACAGGAAAAGAGAGTCAGGCTCAAAGGAGTAATGTGAGAGCGATTATGGCATCATCAGATCTCGGCCCAGCAGCCACAGCAAGCCAGACAGATGAGAGTGACGAAGAAGAAGAATTCCTGTTGCCAACACTTCTCAGAAGAAAAAGTGTGATGCCAGAAATGGAAGCAGAGATGCCAGATGAGAGTTTAGATACATCCAATGATGTCAGCTTGGGAGAATATAGGGAAGTATCCATAAGAGTGCCAGATCTCGACAATTCCCAGGCTGCTGTGAACAAGCAGGTGCAGGGGACATCAGAGGCTAATGATCACACTTCCAGCATCCACAAGGCCACACTAGCCACCATTGCCTCTAACCCAAAGCAGATGACAATGAAAGAGTTCTTGGAAAAGTTGGCAGCAAAGCCAATGCAGGCTCCAGTCCCTACTAAGCAAGAAGGTCCACGTCTGGCTTCTCTGCTTAAGTATACCAAGCCACAGACACCAAGGAAAGTCAGCCTCAGACGTCCCAAGGCTGATAAGAACCCAAAGAAGGAGCTCCCAAAGAGGCTTTCCAAAGCTGCAACTAGAGACTTATTCTCACACTTTGCCAAATGCAGGCTCACTCCTGATGGCTTGAACCAGCTCCTAAAGGTGAGTGAAGAATACTGGAAAAACTGCTGCTCAGACCTGGCCAACTTTGTGGCAGCGAGAGGGGGCGTGAAAGAAGTACAGGCCAAGGATGTGAAG
>NW_020872244.1:35000-37500 GCF_003789085.1 Penaeus vannamei
ACACACACACACACACACACACACACACACACACACACACACACACACACACACACACACACACACACACACACACACACACCACACACACACATTCGCATACACATACATACATATGCATACATATACATACATACATACATACATGTATACATACATACATACACATATATATAATATATATATGTGTGTGTGTATGTGTGTGTGTGTGTGTGTGTGTGTGTGTGTGTGTGTGTGTGTGTGTGTGTGTGTGTGTGCGTGTGTGTGTGTGTTGTGTGTGTGTGTGTGTGTGTGTGTGTGTGTGTGTGTGTGTGTGTGTGTGTGTGTTGTGTGTGTGTGTGGTGTGCGTGCGCGCGTATAAATATGTGTTGATGTGTATATATGTTTGTGTGTGTAAATTTGTACACACACACAGATATGTGTGTATATATATATATATATATATATATATATACACACACACACACCCATACATACATACATACATACATACACGCATACATATACACAAAGAGTACGACCTTCACAGTACAAAATCCTCATTCATACCGGTGCATGGCAAACCCGGCCGCAGACAACAAGAACGGTCCACACACAGACAGCGACGAAGGTGCTCGTGACCGTAAAAAAAAAGAAAAGAAAAAAAAAACGATAAAAATTAGAGCTCACTCCTTGAGTGGCATTGGAATCGCCATCTACAGTGAAGTGAGGAGGAGGTGGGCGAGCGAGCGAGCGAGTGCGAGTGTGTGTGTGTGTGAGTTGGCTGCCGCTGCTGTGCTGCGGTATTGTAGGCCAACCCGCCTCATCCTCGCGCCGCGGTGTCTGTGTTTGTTGTTGCGGGTGTGTGTGTGTGGTGTGTGTTTGTTGTTGGTTGTGTTGTGTGTTGGTGGGGTGTGTGTGTGGTGTGTGTGTGGTGTGTGTTTTATGTGTGTGTGTGTTTGTGTCCACGTGTGTGTAGTCACTGAAAATATACTACGTCCTAATATATACACGTCTACAGGTTAGTCTGTAATGTGTTCGCGTATCGCTACCGGCAAAAGATAAAGCTGTTGCCATCTATCTCCATGCATGTAACACGCCTATGTGCAATTCATGTTCACCACGTATGCGCGGGAAGCCTAACTACCATGTGCACACACGCATCGCGACGGCCATATCGATCCCTGCAGTTATCGCGACGACACGGTCATTAAGGTCTGTTTTTCCACCGTCATGCAGCATAACTCTCACCCTTAATGCGAAACGCTGGCTGGCGAGGGCAAGTGTGTACGCTAACCTGCATTGCCTGACCGCGGCGGAAAGAACCTCGAGATTGCTGTCAATTTTCTTTGCGATTGAGGAGGCAAAGGATGTGTGGACGTTGCCTTCGCCTCAGTAGTTGTGGTGGTGGTGTTTTTTTGTGCGCTGTTGTTGTCGTTGTCCTGTGCGGCTGTTTACTTTTATTTGTGTGATTTGTTTTATTTTCCGTATTGTTGTGGGTGTGTGTTTTTGCGAGTATTTGTTTGTCCTGTGTGGGGTATTTACCTTTATTTTTTTTTTTCTCTTGTGTTGTTTTTATTTTCTCTTGTTTTGTTTTTATTTTCTCTTGTTTTGTTTTTCTTTTCTATTGTTTTGTTTTTATTTTTTCTTGTTTTGTTTTTCTTTTCTCTTGTTTTGTTTTACTGTTTCTCTGTTTTTTGTGTTTTGGTGTTTGGTGCTTGTTTGTCTGTGTTTGTGCTTGTGTGTGTCTGAAGGGGCGTGTTTTTTTCCGTTTTCTGTTTCTTGTGTGTGTCTCCTTTCGATTCCTTTTCAACTAGGCTGTGTCTCTAGCGTGTTCTCTCTGCCGTTCATCAGTTTGTATCTTATCGCATCTGACGAGTTTGCTGGAGTTTTCCAACTGTTCGGCAATATTTTCCTATGAATCAATCAAATGTTTATCTATTCAGTGTGTTCACTTGTTCGATCCCGAGAGAAACGCCGGAGAAGCAAAGATCGCGCTATGGTTCTATACCATATTATTCTTTGGGTTCGCACGGTCTTCACTCGTCTGGGTGCTGCTGGTCTGTCTAATGTGCCTCTTCATCTCCTCTCGGAGCTCTCGAGGTGCTCGTCTCTCTCTCTGTCGGGCGGGAGGTACGCCGAAGGGGTCAGTGCTGCTCGCGGTCGGTCATCTCATCTTCACACAAGTGTCTCAGAGGGCTCCTCTCTCGTCTTCTCATCTCTCAGTGCAGGTCGAATCGGGAATAATTCTGGGCGACCTGCAATCAGGGCTTGCGTGTCTCGAGGGGGTTCTCTCTAGCAATGCGCCTGTCTACACTTACCGCATAGACCACAGTAACGACGATGAGCAACCACTACAAACAGAAAAATGCAGGCACCGTCTGTCCTCATAGATGTACATCGGCCTGGTCGTGCATCGACCAGAGGGAAAGATCGTCAGCATGTATGACGCACCGTTAGCAGACCGCTATCGCATGAGAGACTCGCAGAGTAGAGAGTATGCATGGTAGCACGAGTACGC
>NW_020872244.1:42500-47500 GCF_003789085.1 Penaeus vannamei
TCTCTCGCAGGCCTTTACCTCTTCCTCCTTCTTCCTTTCGTTCTCTTGGAGTGACATAAGAGTAAATCTGGGTGCAAAGGAAGAAATAGGAAGAGACTACATGGAAGTGGGAAGTGGAGGACGTCTCACTGCGAAAGGGGTCGCGCGGGAACCCGATTTTCCCGCCTCTTTCCGGTCGCCGCTCCACTGACCACGATTCGGACGTTGAAACCGCGCTTCTCATTGGTCAGTCACTTCCTGTCCGGCGTCCTGATTGGTTGGGGAGTGATTATGACGTAAAAGAGGGAGGAGGTTGTGGTTCCGCCAATAGGCTACTGTTTCCTGTCCGGTGTTATGATTGGCTGGCCGATGGATGATGACGTCTTTATTTAGGTTTTATTGTATCTTTTCTTTCGAGTGTTGTGATTGGCTGGGATTTGATGACGTAATGAATTATGGTCAGCGTTTGCAGGAGGAACCTCAAAGAACTGTTATACAGTGTGTACCATAAAATAGACAGATAGGTACCGGTAGTTAGATGTGTGTGTGTGTATGTTTGTGTGCGCAGACTGCGTGTGGTCTGTACGTGTGTCTATTTATGCATATGAATTAATCAAGTAACGAATACATAATAAAGAAATGAGAATTAAGCGTGCATGTTTGAAGTATATATTTTTTATAGGAAGAACTTGTAACTACCAGAATGAATGCGTGTTTGTCTTTGTCTTTACATTTCTGTGCATTTGTAAACTTATACGAATAAAACTATTACAAAACAAGTTTCATTCTTGACAACTTTTGTCTTGGGAAACATGTGAGGCGTTCGTGGGTGTGTGTGTTTGTATTTGTAAGAATTTGCGTTTGTTTGTGTGTGTTATGTGTATGTCATGTACATGTGTGTTTGTTTGCACACATGCATCATTTAACACGTGTGTATGTCTGTGTATACATGTGTGTGTACAAAATAGCAAGAGTCACGTGGTTGACCGTGTTATTATCGTGTCATAACAAGGCAGAGACGGCAGGTGGATGACATGGCACAACGCAGCGCCATTCCGCGTCGGTCACACAGCGCGCAGAAGTCGTGGCTGTGTCTGCTGCACAATTCCTGCTGTATTTAAGGGGACGGGGAGGGGACAGGGGGCAGGGGTGTCACTTGCAACTAGGCGAGTGTGTGTTAGATTGAATAAAGTGCGATGCAAAGAAAGATTCAGTTTCGTGATGACGTACAAATAACGCTGGAATAAATCGGGTCTATTAGATGAATAGATAAGCATACACACAAAAAACAGATGAATAGACACAAAGATACATAATATTCCCACAGAAATATTGCACATACGATAAAAACGAACGAACACAAATTACACCAACGAAACACAGAAAATTAATGACACAAAGATGCAGAATATTCCCACATAAAGAAATCAATAAACAACGATACACATACGATAAAAAAGACGAACCAACAAAAATTACACAAACGAACACACAGACGAAATATCACGTTTCCGAACAGCCGAACAGATCCAGAAAACGGTTTAACGAGCAATCCTTTGCTGCTTCCGCTCGTTCCAGTGACCCGATAAGGAACGAGTGTGGCGACCTGTCCTAGTAAGACGACTTGAGAGGCAATTAAGATGTTAAACAGATCGCGAAAATTGGGGAGATAATGAGAGAGCGAAAGGGAGAGGGAAAGAAGGAGGGGGAGGGAGGGAGGGAGGGTGGGAGGGGAAATGAGAGAAAAAGGGAGAGAGAGAAGGCGGAAGGAGAGAGGAGGGAGATGAAAAGAGAGAGAGAGAGAGAAATAGGATGGCAGGGAGGGAGGAGAGAAAGGAGAGAGAGAGAGACAGATACAGACAGACAGAGTGAGTGCGGCAGAGAGAGAGAGAAGAGACAGATAGAGAAAAACGACAGAAAGAAATAAAGAGAGAGAGAGAGAAGGGGGGGGGGGAAAAGAAAAGATGGCACATAACAACGCTAATTAAGAAACATATGACAGAATGACAATGGAAACGGGGGAGAGGGGAGGGAGGGGGGAGGGGTTGTAGTAGGTGTTGCTGAAGAATCTCTTACCCTACTGGCCTACTGGGCTGTCTGCCGCCTTACTTGGGGGGGGGAGAGAGAGAGAGAGAGAGAGAGAGAGAGAGAGAGAGAGAGAGAGAGAGAGAGAGAGAGAGAGAGAGAGAGAGAGAGAGAGAGAGAAGAGAGAGAGAGAGGCAGGCAGGCAGGCAGAGACAGACAGACAGACAGACAGACAGACAGACAGACTGACAGACAGACAGGCAGGCAGACAGACAGAGAGAGTGACGGAGAGAGAGAGAGAGAGTAAGAACGAGAGAGAAAGAGAGAGTGAGAGTGAGAGAGAAAGAGAGACTGTTAGAAAGAGAAAGAAAAGAGAGAAAGAGAAAGAGAGAACGATGAATGAATGAATGAGGAAAGGAGGGAAAGAGAGGGAGATAGAGATGGAGGGATGGAAAACGAACAAGGGAGAGAGGAAGAGGAAGAGATGGAGGGGAAGTGAGAGAGGGAGGGAGAATGACAGACAAACCGACAGTAAATGAGAGAAGAAAAGAATGAATCAAGCAGACAGTCAGAGAGACAATGAAAAAAAGAAAAGAGAGAGAGAAACAGAGAGAGAGAGAACGAGAGAGAAAGAAAGAAAGAGAGAGCGAGAGAGAAAGAAAGAGAGAGAGAGAGAGAGAGCGTCGCGGCGCGACCCAGTTCCCTGCAGAGCACACCAATTGGCGTCCACTTCTGTCTGTCCTTCTTGTCGGCGTGTTTCTCCGCTTCTTTTTCCTGACTGGTTTTCTTTCATTTATTTATTTATATTTATATATCATTTTTTTATTTTTTATTTTTTTTTGTTTTGTTTCTTGTCTTGTAGATTTGGGTTCGAACAAGGGAATGTATCCAGGCACGGATACAAGCAAATCCACACACTTACACCACACACACAACACACAACACACACACACACACACACACACACACACACACACACACACACACACACACACACACACACACCACACACACACACACACACACACACACAACAACACACACACACACACACACACACACACACAACCACACACATACACACACACACACATACAACACACACACACACACACACACACACACACACACACACACACACACACACACACACACACACACACACACACACACACACACACACACACACACAACACACACCACACACACACACACCACACACACACACACACACACACACACACACACACACACCACACACACACACACACACACACACACGTACACACGTACACACCCCATGCATACGTACTCCATTTTATAGGTTTCTGGGCAGCGGCACGAGAGAGGGGGCAGTAGGGGGGAGGGGAGGGGGGAGGGAGGGCAGGGCACTCGGGCAGAACTTTCTCTCCCCAGCGACCTTAAAACGCCCTCCGGGTAGGACTTTCACGCCCGCACGCCCGCCCATACAGAGTCAAAGGCCGCCCTTATCGAAAAAAGAGAATTTTGCCAAAAAAAAAGAGATTTTTTCTCTCTTTTGTCGAGGAGGAGAATTAGGAAGAGGAAGAGGAAGAAGGACTAGAAGAGAGATGGATAATCGAGGAGGAGAGAGAGGGAGAGGAAGAGGAAGGGGAACTAGAAGAGAGATGGATAATCGAGGAGGAGAGAGAGGGAGAGGAAGAGTAAGAGGGACTAAAAGCGAGATGGATAAAGTAGGAGGAAGAGGAGGGGGAGGTGGATGGAGGGGCAGAACTGGGAAAGGAAGTGGAATAATGACGATAGCAATGTTAGAATGAGGGTCATAATGGTCATGATAATAGTTTGATTAATGAAAGCAATAACAATTATAATCACAGTAATGATTACATCTAGAGTAAGAAATTAATAATAATAACGACAAAAATGACAATGATGATGTTGATAATGAAGATAATGATAATAATTGATGATAATTATAATGAATGATGATAATGGTAATAACAATAGAAATAATGATAATAAGAGAAGGAAGTAAAGAAAAATATATACAATCGAGAAGAGTGAATGAAAAGGATAATAGATCAAAGAAAGAAGAATAGAGAAGGAAAAAGAGGAAAAGAAGAGATAAAGATACATGGAATAAAACCGGAAGAGGTAAGAAGGGGAAGAGAGGGGAGGAGAAGGAGGGGAAGGAAGGAGGAAATGAAAGAAAATGGAGAAATATAGAGTGGGGGGTAACAAAGTAAAGAAAAAGATACAATAAAAGCAAACAGAAGACACGGAAAGAGAGAAATTCCGCGTTCCGAAATAAATAGATTTTACACAAATCAAAAAGAGAAAAAAAATAAATCAATAAATACCCCAAAAACGAAATAAAAAAACTAGATAAATATAACAAAACCTCCCCCCCCCCCCCAAAAAAAAACAGGTGACACCCCCCCAAAAAAAAAAAAAAATAAAAAATAAAAAAAAAACGAGCGCAAAAAAAAGAAGTCTCGCAGCGCAGGCGAAGCAAGAGAGGCGAGGCGAGTGAGGTAGCCTCGTCTAACGGTCCTTGGCATTGAACCCGGCAGGTCACACGCTCGCTCCCCTCCCCCTCCCTCTCCCCTCCCTCCCCTCCCACCACCCCTCCCGCTCATGATTCAGGATCTCCTCCCCCTCCCTTCTTCGCTTCCCCCTCCCTCCCCTCCCCTCGCCGCTTCCTCCCCACCCCCTCCGCTCCCCTGCTTCAGGATCTCTCCCCTCCTTCTTCGCTTCCCTCCCTCCCCACCTCCCTCCGGACCTCCTTCTTCCCGGCTCTCCTCCCTTCCTCGCCTCCCCACTCCCCTCCATGCTCCTCCCTCGACCAGCTCCCTCCCCTCCCTCCCACCTCCCACCGGCTTTCCTCACTTCCTCCCTCTCCCTCCGTTCCCCTCCCTCCACTCCCCTCTCCCTTCCTACTCCTCCTACTCCTCTCCCTTCCACTCCTCTGTCTTACTTACGCTCCCCACTCCTCCCCACCCCCTTCCTCCCTCCCC
>NW_020872244.1:52500-64879 GCF_003789085.1 Penaeus vannamei
CACCCCACTCCCCCCCACCCCACCCCCGCCCTCCCCCCACCCTCCACCCCACTATCCACCCCCTCCACCCCCCCCATCCCACCCCTCCCGCGCCTTCCTTCCTCGCAGGCAAACCGACGCCCACGCCCAAAGGTTCCCTCCATCAATCACCAGATGCCGCCCGCAACCGCTCGACGGACGACGCCCACGGGAAGGAGGGTGGGCGGGAGGGGGAGAGGAGGGGGGGGCAGTGAGTGCAGTTCCCCTTCGTTGTCTTCTCTATTTCCTCCTCCTTATTCTTGTTTTATTCTTTTCTGCTTCTTCTCTTATTATTATTCTTGTTTTATTCTCTTTCTGCTTCTCTTTTTTTCTTTCTCTTTATCCTTATTATTATTCTGATTATTATTTTTATTCTCAGCTTATCTTTTTTTTCTTATTATTATTATTTTTATTCTCCTGCTTCTTCTCTTTCTTTTTCCTCCACCTTTTCCCCGTTATTCGTTTTCGTCCTCGATTCTCTCTTTTTCTCTTCCTCCTCTTTTCCCTTCCCTTCTTCTACTTCTCCCTTTCTTTTGTCTCTCCTTCCCCATCCTTTCCTTCCTCCTCTTCCTTCCCTTCTTCCTCTCCTTCTTTATCTTCTCTCCGTCCTCTCCTTCCTCTTCTCTTTCTTTCCTTCCTTCTTCCTCTTCCTTCTTCTTCTTCTTCTCTTCTTCTCTTCTCTCTCTTCTTCCTTTCGTCTACTTTTTCTTTCCCTTCATTCTTCCTCTTCCTTCCTCCACCGCCTGCTTTCCTCCTCCCCCTCCCCCTTCCTTCGCGCCTTTCGCCTTTCACCTGTTTCGCTTCGTGGGACAGAACGGGGGGCGGGGGATGAGGGGGTAGGTGGGGTGGGGGTGGGATTGTTGGGTTGGGTGGGGGAGAGGTGGGTGAAGGGGAGTGGACGGGTGAGTGGAGAAGGTGTGGGGAGGGTCAGGGAAAAGGGTGTGTACGCGTGTGTGTGTGTGTGAGAGTGTGGGGAGGAGGGGGTGTATGTGTCATTCTTTCTGTCTGTCTAGATCGTGTTTTTTTCTTATTCTTCTTGGTGTTTTGTTTTTGTTGTTGATATTATTATCATTATTGTTGTTATCAACATTGATATTATTAATATCATTATCATCATCAACATTATTATTCCTAGTACTACAACTGCCACTTTTCCTATTACTACTACTACTACTAGCATTTTTATAATTATTGTCATTGTCAATACCACTACAACTAGCATTACTATTGCCAGTAACACTATCATAACAATTATTATTGCCAATATCATCATTAGAATTACAACCATTGGATTTTCCTATACTAACTGTCCGAACATCAATTCCCCTCTATGTTTATGCGTACAATATGTAGGCCTATGTACAGAGGGTGCATGTACGGCAAAAATAATTTGGTCAAATTCTGTCCGCGCAAATGTAGTTCTCAGGTAACTTTCCGTACACGCTTAGTTCTTTTTTAAATCATCTTCCGCGCATAAAATTCTTTCGACCTTTCCGCGCACATGTTTCACCATCCGTCCGCAGATCCGTCCGCGCAAATGTAGACAAAATGAGCCTTTCCGCGCATGTAAAAAAAGTAATATTCCCCGCGCAAGAAAAATACTCTACGGTCTGGGATGTACGTACGCGTGTGTGTGTAGAACCTGAATGGACCAAGAACGATGAATAGAATTACGATGACGTCACAGCCTCCTTTGGATAATGGCGTTTTTAACAAGGATAATTTGTCGCCCTGTGTCTCAACCTATTTTCCAGTCTGTTGAAAGGGAAAGTTGTGGATGGGTGCAATGTGGAGAGCTGTCGTAATCTTTTGTGTTATGTTTTGCAGTCTGTGTGTGTGTGCGTGTCTGTTTATGTGTTTGACGATAGTGTTTGTAATTATATTTGTATTAGTATATGTGTATGTCTTTCTGTTTAGGCCTGTCTATCAGGTTTTCTGTCTCTGTTTCTCTCTATTTCTCTCTTTCTGTCTTGCTCTCTCTCTCTCTCTCTCTCTCTCTCTCTCTCTCTCTCTCTCTCTCTCTCTCTCTCTCTCTCTCTCTCTCTCTCTCTCTCTCTCTCTCTCTCTCTCTCCTCCCTCCCTCCCTCCCTCCCTCCCTCCCTCTCTTCTCTTCCTTCTCTAGTTTGTATATCCATCTATTTCTATATTATATTTATACATATGTATCCATATCTTTGTCAGTATCTAGTATCTGTATCTACATCTATATCTGTGTATTATATATATATATATATATATATTATATATATATATATATATATATATATATATATATATATATATATATACATATATATATATATATATTATATATATATATATATATATTATAATATATATATATATATATATATATATATATATATATATATATATATATATATATATATATATATATATATATATATATATATATATATATATATATATATATATATATATATATATATATATATATATATATATATATATATATATTATCTGTGTGTGTGTGTGTGTGTGTGTGTGTGTGTGTGTGTGTTGTGTGTGTGTGTGTGTGTGTGTGTGTGTGTGTGTGTGTGTAAAATATATACAAATACATACACACGTATATGTATGCATGTATGTATGTGTGTGTGTGTGTGTGTGTGTGCGCGCGCATTCGTTAGATAAAGTGAATATGGGTAACAGGCACAGACATGAACCATTCATAGCTTTATAAGTGTAACAAAAAGTATCGAAAAGTAGACAGAAACATTTGGAGATAGGAAAGTAGATATCTATACACTCTGTAAAATCAGTAATTTCTCAGCACAGGACACAGGACGCTTTTCAGAGACATATATTTAATAAAAATATCTAGATAGATTAACGGATATCTAGCCAAAGAGGCAAGAGAGCAGATAGACACGGGTTGTGTACGCCAAAACATCCATAAAACAATAAAAAGGCTGAAGCACTTTAAAGCTGTAATTTATATCAGCCATTACACGAAATGGCAATCGGCTGAAGGACGAGATAGACATCTGCTAATCTCTCTGTGGGGCTGATCCTTGCTTTCTTTTCCTCTCTGTCTCTGTTCTCTCTCTCTCTCTTTCTCTCTCTCTCTCTCTCTCTGGTTTATGGGTGTCTCTTTTGTTTCTCCTCCTTCCCCTCCTTTTCTTACTAGCTTACTTTCTTTTCCTCTCGGTCTGCACGTCTCTCTTTCTCTCTCTCTCTCCATCTCTCTCTCTCCTTCCTTCTCCTCCCTCCCTTCCCTTCCCCCCCCACTCTACATAGTGTAGCTATCTCTATCTGTATCTATTTCTATCTATCCATATATGATATATATATATATATTTATATATAAATCCATCTATATCTATATATATTTATATATCTGTGCAATATATATATATATATATATATATAATATATATATATATATATATATATATATACATACATACATACATACACATACATACATACATACATATACATACATACATACATACATACACACACACACACACATAGTGTAAAGATAGCTGACTAAGGCAGATAAAAAGTCAGAAGTATATCTATATTGAGGATGAAAAAGTAGCTTAGCAGCCAGGCATATGTGGACACAGAATTATAGACGGACTCGAGTTGAATATGAGAGGTAAACAGACAAGTAGTTATGAGGAGTGACGGATGTAACGTTAATAGATAGATTGAACGTTCAAATAGCCTCTTGCTGCCTCTGACCCCTCTTCCCCTCCCCTCCTCTCCCTAGGGCCAGATGGCGCCCCCCCCCCCCTCCGTGGCCTTCGTCCCAGGGGAAATTCCTGAGTGTGAGATAATGAGCCAAGGCAGAGGAGGGGGGAGAGGGGTAGGGGAGGGTTATTTTATAGGCTTACCTACACACGTTTTCCTGATTTACTACAACCGTATTTTTGTTGTTATTTTTTTTCATTATATATATATATATTTTTTTTTTTTTCTACTTCGTCCGTAGTTATTTTTTTCCTTCGTCCTCTCTCCTTTCCTCCTCTTTCATAAGATTTTTTCCTTGCACTAGTATTTGTTTCTTTCTCCTCTTCCTCATCCCTTCTCCTACATTTTTCTCCTCCACATTATTCCTCATTCCTTCTTTTTCCTTCTAACTCTCCCTACCTCTCTTAACTTAACCACGTCCTTTATCTTCACTTTCACACCCTCTCTCCCTACCTCCTCCTCCTTCTTCGCCTCACCTTCTCACCCTTTATCTACGCCCTTCTGTTCAACCCCTCGCCTCGTTTTCCTTCCTCTCGTCCTCTTCACCTTTATTCACCTCTTCCTTCTCCCTTTCCTCCCTTTTTCTTCTTCCTCCTCCTCCTTCTTCTCCACCACCACCAGTATTACCACCTCTTCCTACTCCTTCTCCTCATCTTTCTCCACCCCCTCCTCCTCCTCTTTCACCACCTCCTCATACTCCACCAACACTACCTCCTCCTCCACCTCCACCACCTCCACCTCCACCTCCACCTCCACCCCCTCCCCCAACACAATAGCTAATGCATTTATTTCCTTCCCCGACCTCTGTTGTGTCGGTTATAAATCGCCATTTAAACACCAGCTGACTTGGCAAGGCGGGAAAAAGGAAATTTGGCGCGCTTTTAATCTCCGGATCTCTGAAATTATCGTTTTTTATTTTCTCTTTCCTTTTCACCCCTTTTCTTTTCCCGACTTCCTTTTTGTTGATTCTTTATTCGTTCTTTTGGATTTTTGTCCTTCTTACTTTTACTTTTCCTGTCTATCTTTCTCTGTCTTTCCTCCGCTTTCCCTCCTTTCCCTTTATCAGCTTTTTATCTTTTATCTCTGCTCTCTGTTTTTTATCTTTGTCGTAATCATCTCTTATTTCCGGTGATCTTTTCTGAATTTTATTTTTGTCATATTCTCTTTCATCTTCTCTCATTTTTTTTTCTTTTACTTTCATTGTCTTACATTATCGCTGAGGATGATTGTAATGAAGAGGATATTATCATATTTGTTATTGTTGTTGTTATAATAATAATGATGATAATTATTATCATTATTATTAATTATTATTATTATTATTATTGTTTATTATTATTATTATTATTATTATTATTATTATTATTATTGTTTATTATTATTATTATTATTATTATTATTATTATTATTATTATTATTATTATTATTATTATTTATATTATGTATTATTGCTATTATTATTGTTATTTTATTATTACTATTATTATTGTATTTTATCATTATATGCATCATCATTATACATCATTATCATTATCATTGGCACTATTATTACTGCTACTACAACTACTTTTACTACTATTCTCATTATCATAATCTTTGTTGTTACTGTTACTCTCATTATTGTAATTATCATCATTTTATTATTATTATTATTTCTGTCCCTCTTATTAACATCAGCGCTGTTAATTATCATTGTCATCTTCATCATCAATTTTTCTCTGATTTCTGCGCCCTCTTTCGACCCCCATTCCCAAACAGCGTTCAAAATTTGTTCACTTTCCCGCCAAACTTTCTAAACAAATGAACGTCGCTAGATTATGAATTCTATCACAACGGGGATTTTTTTCTCCCTAAATGACAATCCTTCCCTCCAGATGTGAAAGTGAATCCCCAGGTGTTATTTCCTGCCATTGGAAGAGGAGAGGAGAAGAAAAAAAGAGGAAAGAAAATGACATATTGAGGGTGACTAAGCGACCGGCATCTTGAATCCTGTTTTCACCTGGGGATCGTCCGGAGGGGTGACGTTGGCGGTGGCTTCGGTTAGGGTGCTTTCGAAGACTGGTTTGGGAGAGAGAGATGTATTTACTTTATGTTGATTTTCTTGGTAGGATTTTTTTGTGTGATTTGATGTGTTTGGTAAGAAGTTTAGTAGAGGAAATGAGTAAATGTTTCGAGAGGTTGTAGTAATGGGCTCCGGGGAAGGAAACGGACGCGGTGTGGGCGAGGTGGAATTGGGGTCACATAGAAGAAGCGGGCGGGAGAATTTGCTTGTTTTGCTTGTTTGTTTTGCTGATTGGTTATGGGTTGCGATTGCCACCACGTAACGGGAACATGAGAGCTGGTGTTCTCTATGTTGTTTTATGCATGGCTGTACTTGCTGGATTTTCTTTTTCTTGTGAAGAAAACAAAGGAAGACGTCCGGGCTCTCTCTTTGTGGTCGGTCAGTCTCTCTCTCTCTCTCTCTCTCTCTCTCTCTCTCTCTCTCTCTCCTCTCTCTCTCTCTCTCTCTCTCTCTCTCTCTATCTATCTCTCTCTCTCTCTCTCTCTCTCTCTCTCTCTTCTCTCTCTCAATATATATATATATATATATATATATATATATATATATATATATATATACATACATACACACACACATCTACATCTGCAGGCAGTATACCTTTATACATGCTTCTCCCGCCCCTCTCCCCCTTCCCCGCCTTTCTTCCAAGCCCCATTTCCTTCTGCCTCACTTTCTCTCTTACAAAATTCCCAGACGCCCAACCTTTCGTCCGGATAAACAGTCGGACAGTCCAGCTTACCCAGTCAGTCGCCACAAACAGCCAGTTAAACAAACTTCAATCCGCGGGTAAACAGAATAAACCTCTATGATGATAAAAAAAGGAATTTTAATACTAGTGTTTGTGTAATCTTCCCACATACACTTGTTTACACTGCACATCAATGGTTATGTGTGTTCTCTTGTATGAGCGGGTAGCAGGTGTGTGTTGTTTGATGCTGGTGTTTGTGGGTTGTCGGTTGCTTCCGTGAGAGAGAGGGGGGGGGACGAGGGAGGAAGGAGGAGAGGTGGGAGAGATGATAGTGAAAGAAAGAGAGAGAGGAAGGGAGAGTGAAAGAGGGAGGGAGGGAGGGAAGGAGAGAGAGAGGAAAGAGGGAGGGAGAGAGAGAGAGAGAAAGAGGGAGGAGAGAGATGAGGGATGGAGAGAGGAGAGAGAGAGGGAAGAGAGAGAGAGGGAGAGGAATGAGGGAGGGGGGTGGAAAGGAGGAAGTAATTGGGAGGATAGAGAAAGAGAAAGAGATAGGATGGAGAAAAACAGATAGAAAGAACGAGAGAGCAAGAGAAAGGGTGAGATATGAAGACAAACATGTACGCAGACAGGCGGATAAACAGAGAAAGAGAAAAATAAAAGATAAAAAATAAT
Source organism: Penaeus vannamei (assembly GCF_003789085.1). NCBI lineage: Eukaryota > Metazoa > Arthropoda > Malacostraca > Decapoda > Penaeidae > Penaeus > Penaeus vannamei. The sequence continues at coordinate 59,661 of NW_020872244.1, forward strand.
ACATTAAACAAAGACAAGCAAAAAGCCAGAGAGAGAGAGACAGAGAGGAACCGACAAGAGAAAAAGAAGAAAGAAAAAAGAACAATTAAAACAAGAGATACTTTCGAGAGTGTCTTTCTTTCAGGCTTTTGTGCCGTTTTCCGTTTTCTTGCTGTTTTTCATTCTTTGTCTCTCTCTCTCTCTCTCTCTCTCTCTCTCTCTCTCTCTCTCTCTCTCTCTCTCTCTCTCTCTCTCTCTCTCTCTCTCTCTCTCTCTCTCTCTCTCTCTCTCTCACTCACTCACTCGCTCACTCACTCACTCTTTCTCCCACTTTCTCTCACTCAATCTATCTATCTGTCTATCTATCTATCTACACACACACACACATCTCTCTCTCTCTCTCTCTCTCTCTCACTCAATCTATCTGTCTATCTATCTATCTATCTATCTATCTATCTACACACACATATACATCTCTCTCTCTCTCTTTTGGCTTAAACAAGAGAAATATTTTAGAGAGTGACATGAACTCTTCACTGCATGTCGGTGTACAATGTCACCATCCATCACTCACTTTGAATGTTACTCTTGCTGTTTCTCATTGTGCGTTGTGGGATTGTTGGCGTTATCACGTGACCTTTCTTTTCCTCTGTTTTATCCGCGGTTCCTCTTTCTACTATGTTTCTTTGTTGTTGTTTTTTCTTCGAGTGGTTTAGGTTAGGTTTGTTTGTGTGGTTTTGAATCTCTCTCTTTCTTTTTTTCTTTCTCTCTCTCTTTCTTTCTTTCTTTCTTTCTTTCTTTCTTTCTTTCTTTCTTTCTTTCTTTCTTTCTTTCTTTCTTTCTTCTTTCTCTTTCTTTCTTTCTTTCTTTCTTCTCTTTCTCTCTCTCTCTCTCTCTCTCTCTCTCTCTCTCTCTCTCTCTCTCTCTCTCTCTCTCTCTCTCTCTCTCTCTCTCTCTCTCTCTCTCTCTCTATCTATCTATCTATCTATCTATTTGTCTATTTATCTATCTCTCATCTCTCTTTCTTTCCTCCCCTCCCTTACATCTATCTTTCCTCCATTTCTTTTCTTATTCTCTCTCCATTGTTCTTTCTGTCCTCTCTCATCCTTCCCTTTCCTCGCCCGTGTCGTCCAAAGGCGATCGTTCTCCTAACCTTCTTGAAAAAGGAATTCCTCGAATTAAATAGAAGTCTCGATCTTTCTTCTTTTGTGGCTTTGTTTCCCTCTTTCTCGGTATTTTCTTTTCTTTTTTTGTAGGCCTATTCTCTGTCGGGTTGCCCCTTGCTTTTTCTGTCTTTCTGTTCTCTGTCTCTGTCTGTCTGTCTGTCTCTGTCTCTCTCTCTGTCTCTCTCTCTCTCTCTCTCTCTCTCTCTCTCTCTCTCTCTCTCTCTCTCTCTCTCTCTCTCTCTCTCTCTCTCTCTCTCTCTCTCTCTCTCTCTCTCTCTCTCTCTCTCTCTCTCTCTCTCTCTCTCTCTTAATCATGCTTGCTCTCGTGTTTTCTCTTTCTTTCTTTCTATCTATCTTTTTATGTCGTTTTCCGTTTTCCTTCGTCTCTCTCGCTCTCACACACTTTCTCTTTCCATCTATCTATCTCTGTCCGTTTCTCTCTCATTACTATACATTTCCTAACCTAATTCTATTTCCCTGCATGGCCAACTCTCCGTCCGTGTCTCTTTCACCCCGTATTTATCTCATTATTCATCTGTCAGTCTGTCCGTCAGCGCGTCAATCTCATTATTCCCTTCGTTTATCGATCTTTCTCTCTTCCGCTTTCTCCCGCTCGCTGAATCACTGAATCGGTGGATAAATATTCCTTTGATTAAATGGCATGCGCTTGCTCGGTCACACGCACACGCATACACGTACATGCACTCGCACACACACACACACACACACACACACACACACACGTAGACGTACATGTACACGTACACGCACTCGGAAACAGGAATAAATGTACTCATGCGGTGTATGAATTAGATAAACGTACAGATAGACCTATACGCACACACGCGCACACACACACACACACACACACACACACACACACACACACACACACACACACACACACACACACACACACCACTCCCCCCCTCCCCCCAGTAAACCTGACCATCCGCCGACATCTGGCAAGACGGCTGCCTCCCCCCTCCCCTCCCCCTCCCTCCCCCCCGTTAAATCCTTGAAGGTGAATCTTCCTTCAAAGACCTTGAAGGGGGGGAGGGAGGGAGGAGGGGGGGGAGACTCAGGGGGCGTTGATCCCCAGTGGGTTTTGTTCTCCACGTCTGTCCTTCGCACTCTCTTTTATTGTTCGTTTGTCTGTCTGTCTGTTTCTTTATTCTGTCTGTTTTGCGACGCATCTCATATATATTAATTATATATATATATATATATATATATATATATATATTATATATATATATATATATAATATATATATATACTTCATCTTCTTCTTCATCATCATCTTTTTTCTCTTCATCTTCTTTCTTTCCTTTTCTTCCTTTCTTTCTTTTAGGTGCTTTTATTTTATGTGTGTAGCTGTGTGTGTGTGTGTCAGTGTGTCTGTTTGTGTGTGCGTGTGTGTGTGCGTCTGTTTGTGTGTGTGCGTGTGTGTGTGTGTGTGTGTTTGTATGTGTGTGTGTGCGTGTATGCGTGTGTGTATAGGTCTATCTGTATGTATATCCAATTCATACACCGCGTGCGTACATGTATTCCTTCCCTCATTCATATACATGAGCGTGCGTGCGTGCGTGCGTGCGTGCGCGATCTCCCCTATAATGAGTGAAAGAGAAAGACGGGCAGGTGGAAGGGGTGAATAGAGGAAGGGGGGAAGGGGAAGGGGGAGAGGCGACAATGGATAGGAAAGAAGGTGATGGGAGGGGAGGAGGGGGAAGGGAGGAGGAGAAGAGGGAGATGGAGGAGAAGAGAAGAGGGGGTGGGAAAAGAGAGGGAGGCGAGGGAGAAGGGGCGGAGAGCGAAGGAGAGAAGGGGAGAGGGGGGGCAAGGGGCAAGAAGGAGGGAGGAGAGAACAGGAGAAAGGAGGGAAAGAAGGAGAAGAGAGGAATGAGGCAAGGAGGAAGAGAGAAGAAGGGGAGAGAGGGAGGAGAGGCGAGGGAGGTAGGAGGCGAGGGGAGAGGGGGAAGGGGGGGCGAGGGCACAGACCGGCGCATTCGTCAGCAGAGCATCGCGAACTCCGGCGCGGACGCTTTCACTGTGCGCAGGGGCGTTGCGGAGGGAAGGGGGGGGGGGTGGAGGGAAGGGGGGGCTGGGGTGGAGGGAGAAGGGGGGGGGGAGAAAGGGGGGGAGGGAAGGGGGTTGGAGGGAAAGAAGGGGCTGGGGGTGGAGGGAAGGGAGGGGTAGGGAAGGAGGGGGGGGGCTGGGGGAGAAGAGAAGGGGGGTGGAGGTAAAGGACGGGGTTGGGGGAAGGAGGGAAGGGGGCTGGGAAGGAGGGAAGGGAGGGGGTTGGGGAAGGAGGGTAGGGAGGGGTGGGGAGGGAGGAGGGAAGGGGTTAGGGATGGGGTGGATGAGGGATGGAAAGAGAGAAAGGGGATGAGGGAAAAAAAGAGGGGCTGTGGACGGAAAGAGGTAGAGATAGAAGAGCAAGAGAGAGAGAGAAAGAAAGAGAGAAAGAAAGAAAAAAGGAGATGGCATATCGAAATGGAAGAGTGACGAGGTGAAGAGGTGGAGGGAGGGAGGGGGAAGAAGAATGAAAAGAAGAAGAAGGAAGGGGGAGAGAGGGAGGGGGGTGAGAAAGGTGGGAAATGGGAAAAAGGTTCTTCCTATAAACGACTTCGTGTCTGTACTTTTTTTCTTCTTTTTCTCTCTCTCTTTCTCTTCATTTCTTTCTTCCTCATTGTCTTTGTCTGGCGTTTTTGTCTGTCAAGTCTTTTTTGCAAGGAGAGAATTTGAATTATTATTGTCTTTTTTTTATTCTATTTTGTTTCTTCCTCAAAGTGTTTGTGTGTCTGTCTGTCTGTCTGTCTGTATGCCTGTTTCCTGTAATATTCGTATTTTGATTCCTCTGTGTTTTAATTGATCTTCTTTATTCAACGTTAATTTTATGTTTGAATCTATCTGTGTATCTCTCTGCCTTTTTCTATCTCTCCATCTCTCTTTATATATTTATTTGTCATTTATTTATCTTTTTATTTATCTCCGTGTCTGTCTGACTCTGTTAGTTTATCAATTTATTTGTCTATCTGTCTGTATGTCTATCCATCACTCTCTCTCTCTCTTTTTGCAAGATATATGTATACATATATATATATATATATATATATATATATATATATATATATATATATATATATATAAAGAGAGAGAGAGAGAGAGAGAGAACGAGAGAGAGAGAGAGAGAGAGAGAGAGAGAGAGAGAGAGAGAGAGAGAGAGAGAGAGTCAGTCTGTCTGTTTATATAACCATTTGTCTAGCGCTTGCATGTCCGCATCGGTAAGATCTGAAATAGACCGCCACGCTGTTTGCTCTGCTCGACACCATAAATGCAGTGTGTTTTTTTCGTCCTCTTTCTCTTGCCAGTCACCAGTCACCATCACCACTCATTATCACCATTGCCAGTCACCATCACCATCGCCATCGTCAGTCACCATCACCATCGTCAGTCACCATCACCATCGCCATCGCCAGTCACTATCACCATCACCATCGCCCGTCACCATCACCATCGCCAGTCACCATCAATCACCGTCGCCAGTCACCATCAATCACCATCGCCACCATCAATCACCATCGCCCGTCACCATCAACCATCGCCAGTCACCATCATCACCATCGCCAGTCACCATCACCATCGCCATCACCATCACATCGTCACCAGTCACCATCGTCAGTCACTATCGGTCACCGCATCTTCTCTGCGTTACTCTCGCTCTCGCCGCCGAAGAGAGAGTTCGTCTTCGCCAAACTTTCGTTGACTTTTCCGTGTGTCATTCCGATAGCAGACGTGAGGGGCACGGCGCACGGAAGGGGAGGTAAGATGCGCGACGCGAGAGATCCTGGAACAGAGAGACGCAGACGCGGCGCCAGATGAGAAGTGGCTCGGAAAGCGAGGCAACGAACGCGCGCGCGAATAGAGCTGCGTGACAAGCGCAGAGATAAATACATAGTGGCGCGCCGGCTCAGCACTATCGAAGAAAGGAAAGGAGGCAATGGACAAGTGAAGAAGAAAAGGGCGAGAGAGAAAGAAGAAGAATGAGGAAATCAATGATGATAAGGAGGA